>JASDQU010946402.1:11222-21412 GCA_032191745.1 Picea mariana | reverse complement strand
GAGTGAGTTGATCAATGATGGGGAAGATGAATCTAAGGGGATGGAATCTATGAAGAATTTTGGTCATCATCTTTGGGATTATTGTTTGTAATGTGGATCATGAAAAAGGATCTCTTCTAGTTACCCCTAGGTGAGAGGGGGGTAACACACCAGTCAACAATAGGATATACATACATGAATTTGGTAGGGACCTAACCCCTCACATATGTAGAATATTATATTCCGATGTAATGAAGGTCAATATTAATAAGGCCTAGCAATACGGAAGAATAAGTCGAATGTAAGAAGACCTAATAGAAGATTATGCTTCTAGAAGGATATTCCTCTAGATGGTTATTTTCATAAACATATTTAGTATAAATAGGAGTCGAGGGTATGAGAACTTTGTCTTGGATATTATTGTAATAGAGCTCTTCTCTGCTAGAGGTTTCCCCCTCGAAGAGGTAAGTGAACATTGCTCTCAGTAATCAAAGTGCTCTTTCTGATATTATTCTGGTATCATTTTGGTATCATTGTGGTGTTGTTTTGGTTATATTGTTGTTCATCTTCCATTTCTATCATTTTTAATGTTCTGCATACTTTTTATATCTGGAATATTACAAGTGGTATCAGAGTACTTTCCTCGGCATAAAATTGTGGGTAAATTTGTTTTCAGGGTAGAAACGTATTCCAGTGTCTTTAAGCTATAAAGATTTGTCGTTACACACATAAACCCTCGGTCGGGGATTCATACACGCAAGAAATACAAGTGGTACTTAAGCGCACATCTGTTGGCCACCCTTGTAACCCTTGTTGGTACCCCTTCGAGGGGTAGCACATCATACAACACCTTTATAAGGATTGGCCTAGATTTTCTGAAGCCCTCTTTAGATAAACTAATCGATCGCCTGACTGTTATAGTGTCACTGAGAACATCACTCAGGAAGATACTCTCTAGTACCTGGGTATTTGGGTAGTACGGCTAAGGGAATAGTCTAGCCTCCTTAGTTGGTACCCTAAGATATTGGATCGAGTACTATTGTTGGACCCTGCACGTATATCATAGAGCTATAGCACAGGGAAAACCCTTGTCTGTATAACCCTTGAATACCTAACCCTTGGGGACAGAAACAAAAAAACAAAAAAAACAAGATCTATTTCTGCGCAACTGTGTTCGAGTTTCCAAATCACTACACATTTATTCCTGATTAAGCATTTGGGCATTTCATCACTGTAGTATTCTTCAGACCAGAGTATAACTCCGAAGGTGTAAAAAACAAAAACAAAAAAAGTATGGGTTTTGTTGCACCATTATTTGATACCTATTCCATTGAATTTATGTCTTCTCCCTTATCACATTCATACCTATCATTTTTCAGCAATTGTTTTGACCCCACCCACCCATTTTTGGTTCCCTCGTCATCATGGCCCATACCCATAGCCAAGACTTGGAAGCTCACTTCAATACCTTGCAATCTAATTTCACATAAACCAACAAGAAGTGAGACAGCTCAGTGCCAATATTTCCACCATCAATAAAAACATGCATTCCTCCATCGTTACCTCAATCAAGGAACTCAAAGAAGACCCCAAACAAGACATTAATACCCGGATTGAATCTTCCTCTTTGATGATCTGCACCAAGTTTCATATCCCTACATATCCCCCTTTAATTGACCTGCCTTTGCATACCGAAGCTGAAACTTCCTCTCATTCCCATAATTTTCATCCCCATCACTTTCAACGTGACCTACACCTTCCGTGTGTAGATGTGACAAAATTTGATGGCTCGGATCCTACTGGTTGGGTAACTCAAATGGAACATTATTTCACTTTGTACAACAATACAGATGACTTGGCCAAACTCCAGTATGGTGTTCTCCATCTAGATCAAGAACATTGGCAATGGTGGCAATGGAGAAAAACTATCCATCAAGGGTATGTTGCTTGGACACACTTTGTGGCAGATATTTATGAATGCTTTGACAATGACACCAACCATTTAGGCTATTTGACAAAGTTGAAAAAATCTGGAACAATGGAAGACTGTATAGCTACTTTTTAGCGACTGGATTTTCATACAGAGGGCATGTCTGATGATTTTTTCCAATAATGTTTTATCAGTGGCCTCAAGGATGAGATTCATTCCCATGTCATCATGGCTCGACCTCAGAGTTCGGTGGAGACTACTAAAATATCTATGAAAGAACAACATGTTGTCTCTTCTCAAAACTGGAAACCCTCTTTTATTCCTCACAGTAAACCAGTAAATACGACTCCTTCTTCTACCCCACTCAAGATCCAAAAATTAACCAGGGCCAAAATGGTTGAACGCCAACTCAAAGGCCTTTGTTATAATTGTGATGACAAATATTTGTCGGGACACAAGTGTAAGGAAAAAAATATTTTTATGTCCATCTTGGAGCATTTTTCAAAAGAGAATGTTGAAGCTCCCCTTGTGTCGATGTCACCTGAACCCAGTGACATAAACCCTCCCTCGAACCCTCCCTAAGTCGAACCGGTCATTTCCCTAAATGATCTCATTGGCTTCTCTACTCCCCAAACCCTCAGGCTAATTGACTACATCAAACATAGGAAGGTAATCATTCTTGTTTATAGTGGAAGCACCCATAATTGTATTCATCGCCGCATTGCCCAAGAAACTAATTGATATATATGTTACGTCAATAATTTTCAAATCATGATTGCCAATGGCGAGTCCATGAAATGTGGAGGGCATTGTGAAAATGTGCATCTCCAAATTGGTGACTACCACCTGAAATATCATATGTTTTCTATCGACATGGGTAGTTGTGACATTGTGTTGTGTGAAGATTGGCTAAGGAATTTGGGTCCCATTCTCATGGATTTTAAGGAATTAACCATGCAATTTGACTAGGAGGGCCAATAATATAAGTTCCAAGGCATCACTATCGGTTGATCATTAGTTCCCATCGCATTGAAAAGATGCTCAAAAAAGGTAATTTTGGTGTTATTTCCCAACTCCATGCCATACAAGAAACTGAGACACCCTCTGTGCCACAGGACCTCCAATCCATCCTCTCTAAACATCAAGTGGTTTTTTACACTCCCCAGGGACTCCGTCCTTCCCGTGGTTTTCATGATCATTCCTTTCCCCTTTTCTGAGGAAGCATTCCTCCCAATATCCGTCCCTATCGTCACCCCTTTTCCCAAAAAAATGAAATTGAGAAAATGGTCAAGAACTGCTTAACGCAGGTGTTATCCACCCTAGTACAAGCCCTTACTCTTCTCCTGTGGTCATGGTCCTTAATAAAGAAGGTTCTTGGCGCATGTGTCCTGACTTATGAGCCCTCAAAAAACTCGCCATTAAAGACAAATTCTCCATTCTTGTCATTGATGACCTCTTAGATGAATTGAGTGGCACCCAGTTATTTAATAAACTTGATCTTTGTTCTGGCTACCACCAGATCCGTATGAAAGAGGAAGACAATCCTAGGACTGCCTTTAGAACTCATGAGGGCCACTATGATTTTTTGGTCATTCCCTTTGGCTTGTTTAATTCTCCCTCCACTTTCCAAAGCCTCATGAATCATGTCTTCCATCCTTTTCTTCATAATTTTTTCTTAGTTTTCTTTGATGATATCCCCATCTATAGAAAAACTTGGACAGGCCATCTGGCTCATGTGGATCGAGTTCTCCATCTACTCTCTTAGCACCAAATTTTCCTGAAAAAATCTAAATGTGCTTTTGGCACCACGAAAGTCGAGTACTTGGTTCATCTTGTTGGCAAGGACGACGTCAAGGTGGATCCCAAAAATATTGAAGCTATGCAATACTGGCCTCACCCAAACACTCTCAAAAGATTGCATGGATTTCTAGTCTTAACAGGTTACTATCGCAAGTTTGTTAAAAATTATGGAAAGATTGTGGCACCTCTCACTACACTCCTTTAAAAGAATTCTTTCACTTGGACTCCATCAGTTGCTCAGGATTTTCAAACCTTGAATATGGCCATGTGCACCACCCTAGTCTTGGCCCTTCCTGATTTCACAAAGACCTTTTTCCTAGAATGTGATGCTTCAGGGAAAGGAATTGGCGTTGTCTTATGCAAGAGGGTCAGCCTTTGGCCTTTACCAACAAACAACTGTCTGGACAAAATTTGGGAAAATCTATCTATGAAAAGGAAATGTTGGTTATTCTGCATGTCATTGATATTCGTCTCCCTTATCTATTGGGGAAATGCTTCCAAATTAAGACAGATCATCAAATCCTCAAGTATTTTCTGGAACAACGCATTTCCTCCCCAGAGAAACAAAAATGGGTGACTAAGTTCTTTGGATATGATTATGAGATTATTTACAAGAAAGGAAAATACAATGTGGTTGTAGATGCACCTTCTCTAAAATATGAAGATGAAGGGTCCCTTTTTTCTCTCTCCTTCATTGTACCAGATTGGCTCCAAGCTGTTCGCCAGGAATGGCTACACGATCCCAAAAGTCTACATATGATACAACAATTGCAATCCAATTATCCAGTTTCCCTAGGGTACTCTTGGCTCCATGATGAGCTTCGATACAAAGGTTGTTTGTATTTAAGTAAATAGTCAAAACTTAAATCCACAGTACTTTCTCAGCTTCATGCTACACCCATAGTTGGGCACTCTAGGTTTACCAAAACCTATGACAGGGTCAAACGTTCTTTTTTCTGGGATGGTATGAAATAGGAATTTTGTAATTTTGTGGCTGAGTGTGATGTGTGTCAATGCAACAAGGGAGAAACAGTCAAATCTCATGGCACACTACAACTGCTTCTGATTCCACCTGATATTTTGTGGGATATCTCTATGGATTTTATTATAGGCTTACCTAAATCAGGAAATAAATCAGTCATCATGGTGGTAGTTGATCTCCTTTCCAAATATGCTCATTTCTATGCTCTTCAACACCCATTTACATCATATATGGTGGCTCAACGTTTCATGGATCAGGTATTCAAGCTTCATAGCATGCCACATTCTATTGTTTTTTATCACGACCCAACTTTCACCGGCAATTTTTGGAAAGAATTGTTCAAGCTACAAGGCACCCAATTTCATATCATTCCCAGACTAATGGTCAAACTGAAGTTGTCAACAAGTGGTTGGAAACATATTTGAGGTGTTTTGCATCGGAAAAGAAAAATCAATGGGTTCAATGGTTACCACTAGCTAAATGGTGGTACAACACTTCATACCATACAGTTACCCGCATGAATCCTTTTGAAGCGGTATATGGCCAAAATCCACCTTCAGTTATCTCATATTTACCAGGTGTCTCGAAGGTCTAGGAGGTTGACCAAACACTTATAGTTCGAGAGGCTATTCTCTGTACCCTCAAAGAGAATTTGGTCATGACCTAGAATTGCATGAAGCAACAAGCAGATCAAGGTCGCTCTGAATTTCAATTTGCATAAGGGGATTAGGTGTTTCTTCAATTGCAACCTTACAAGAAAAATTCCCTCAAGGCTGACCATTATCAGAAATTGGCGACCAAATTTGATGGTCCTTATATAATTCTCAAGTGTGTGGGACAGGTGGCCTATAACTTAGCTTTTCCCCATCATTATAAGCTACATCTTGTTTTTCATGTTTAATTCTTAAATAAGGTGATTGGAACTAAGTGCCAAACTCAAACCAACCTTCCCGAGTTGGATGAAGAAGGCTCCATTTAGCTACAACCACAAGCAGTTTTGGACCAGCGTGAGTGTCAACTGCATCAGCGAACCATCAAGGAAGTGTTATTCCAGTGGAAAGATACAAATCCAATAGTTGCCACTTGGGAACCAGCTACCATTCTGCAACAATTTCCACATATCAAGCCTTGAGGACAAGGTTGTTTTGAAAGGGAAGGACATGTTAGGGACCTAACCCCTCACGTAGGTAGAATATTATATTCTGATGTAATAAAGGTCAATACTAATAAGGCCTAGCAATAAGGAATAATAATTCGAATGTAAGAATACCCAATAGAAGCTTTCACTTCTAGAAGTATCTTCCTCTAGATGGTTCTTTTCATAGACATATTTAGTATAAATAGGAGTCGAGGCTATGAGAACTTTGTCTTGGATATTATTGTAATAGAGCTATGCTCTGATGGAGGTTGCCCCCTTGAAGAGGCAAGTGGATATTTCTCTCAGTAATCAAAGTGCTCTTTCTGGTGTTATTCTGATATCATTTTGGTATTATTGTGGTGTTTTTCTGGTTATATTTTTTTTCATCTACCATTTCTATCTTTTTTTCTGTTTTGCATACTTTTTATATCTGGAATATTACAGACTTATTCCTTAGTAGCATTGCCTTCAATTTTTTTTCCCTTTTTGAATGAGGACTTACAAACATCTAAGTTTAAGGGTACGATAAGATCCTAAATTGGTCGATCTTATTCATCATATATATTCATTTACCTCTTAAGAATATTGATTTTTGTCCATTATTGAGCTTGATAATTACTCAACTAACCAAGTTTGTATCCATTGGTAGTTTGCTTATTAATTAATTATTATGGATATTTTGGTGGTATTTAATAAGTTGTTATATGAATATGCTTTAGTTTTCCTTCACACTGATGAGTAGGGGATAATGATCTATCCATTGATTATTTTTTGTTTTCCATAGCCTTGACCATTATCACTGCCTAAAGGTTTTTTTAGTTATTTTTCTTCAACATTAGATGTCTACCAATAACACTTGTCCTACCTACATAAAAGATAAAATTTAGTGGGTGACAACATCCCTTCTATTTTGTAGTTTTACATGATCATTAGCTAGAAAAGGAAGACAACACTACAGTTAGTAGGAAATTAGGGCACATAGGGTTTACTAGCCCTTGCAACCTAAACAAGAAGACAAAAGAGGCTAAAAAATTGCACATTTCACAACTCTCCAACCTAATATGATGGAGAATGGACACACACTCCACAACAACCCATCAAGGTAGTTGACCAAGAGGAAGAGTCGCCATGAAAATATCTAGTAGGCCATCCATTCCAATAACAAAGGAGGATCATGTACACCAAAATCCCATTCCTCAACAATAACTTGTGTAAAGGAATTTAATGATTCTATGGGTAAGACAGTTAGTATAAATATTTGAATTTCCTCAACAAATCCAAGGAATCCAAGGCCTATTTGGTATAAATATTCTCATCTACAACTAAAGTTAGGGTAAACGACGGTAGATTTTGAAGTTTCATACAATTAGGGTTAAAATGCTATAGATTTGAGTTTGTGATCTTGAAGTTTGTTGATGAAATAAAAGACTATTATTTTTCTAAGATAATATATGTTCTTTAAGAAGGGATTTACCATTCCTCCGCAAGTAGGGACTACTTGAAGAGGTTGATGGTGAATGCATCTTTGTATGTTTCTTTGCATCTACATTTGTATTGCATTGTGTTGTTGTTTTTAGTTCCATAGTTAGAATATTTGTATTGTTGTTATTATGATTTTGTGAGCATACCATGAACATGTGGTTGGAAAGAGGATTTTTTTTATGTTTAGTGAACAATAAATTAGGTTTACTTCCATATCATTGAATTTACTCTTTAGAAATTTGTTTATTTTTCATAACATTGAGTTTTGAATCATGTATTTTAATTTCAAAAATATAATTTCAATTTAAAGGAGTTATAGAGTTTGTAGCATCAATTGATGAACTGAAGGAATTTTATGCCTAAATTAATTATGTTACAAAACAATCAAACCTTGTTGTAGGAAATATGCACATATAACATAGGTAGTTTTCATTCCTTAAAAGAAAACGATACAAAATTAATTACATATCCTCTTAACCTTGAAGGTTTCGTAAATTTTTCACAAGACTTCATAAGTCTACAATTTTCCTAGTTGATAATTTAAGTGTCTTCCTCTGGGATTCAACAACCTTTATTGTTTCAATTCTTCATCTCACCAATCCTCTATTCCTAGAGGGTGATACTCCATAAGTTGAGGGTATATGGATTGTAGAGTTGAATGGAAAAAGAACTTTGGTGGTTGAAAGTGAGGTATTAGTGATGAGAGAAGTAAATTCATCCTCTAGTGAAATTCCAATGTAGCCGCATGTGGTTCCCATGCCTAAGGAGACCAATATCCCTTCTCTATCATCCATGTAAAATGATGTCCCACCCCCTCTAGATATTTTCAACTTCAACTTATTCCTTTATACAACAAGAATGATTTTGAGGGTCACTATAGTGTAGCTATAGGGGTGGTGGGGGCGCGCAGAGGGCCCATAGTATTGGTATATAGTAGTCACAAGAAATTGGAGACTCTAGTACTCATTATATTCTTTTTATATCACATGCCAGATGAGGTTAGTTTCAATTGTTGGTTCTATTTGAAATGAGAGGACAAGGTCTTACTCATTATTTTTGTTATCCATTATGACCATTAATGATGTAAACCTATATGTTGTCTTCAAATGGATCAGTGGCCTGAATTCTTGAGGAAAGAAGAGAGAATAACTTTACCTGAGAGATGAAATCATATTTTCCTTTGTAAAAACCCTATTAAGGAGGATCATCACACCCTATCCAGTTCTAGGGGTGTGACAATCCCAGATCATCGCATGTTATACTATACTTGTCCTATGACATCATCACACTCTGCTCAGTTTTAGGGGTGCGATGATTTTTGTACGTGGTAAAAACGAGCATCTTCGTGATGCTTCTAGAAGGAGAAGCTTCTATGGTGAGGTGGCCTCCAATTGGTTTGGATCTTACTCTCTTTTATGATTTAGTGGGATTATCCTAACCTCCTCACCTTATCCTCTTCAACTTATAAAAGGAGAGGAGCTCTCATGGAGAAAGTTAGATTGGATTGAGATTAGAATTTGGCTTGAGATAGTTAGCTTGGATTGAGTTGGCTAGATTTTGGTGTGAGATTGAGTAATTTTTGTGGCTATGAGATTTACTTTGTCAAGATAGATTGTTGATCTTGAAATCCTTGGAGAAGAAGTGTGTGGGAAGCAAGGAACTGTTTGAAGGAACTTGACAACATCAAGGCATCTGGTTGTATATTTATTCCACATTATTTAATACAGTAATATATTTCTTTCCCATAAAATGTGTCTTATTTTATTGTATGACTCCTCGATCACATACATAGGTTTTTTTGAGTATGAGTTGTTTCTTTCACTTCGTTGGCTTGTGTCTTTTTATAGGTTCAACATCCCATAATCCTTGGAACGAACCAAGGATGACACTAGTGAGGAAAAACGATGTTTAAAAGGTATGTTATTTATCTCGCGTTAGTTAGTATGCTTGATAATCAAAACTTACGGAAATTTTTATATTATGTTTTGTTTTGTTCTAGTTTCGGTGTGAAACTAGGTAAATCTTTTTGTGTCCACACTTATCAATTAGTCCGATAACATAAGGTACAACCTTAAAATCCTACTATGGTTTGGGTTCAAAATATGTTTTCATGTTGTTTAACTYAGATGTTGCAACTTTCCAAGCGCTATAGTATGGTACTTGGAACAATAGTAATTCCCTTCCATATCCACTTTGGTTAGAGTTCTCATCCCTTCTAGTAGATATGTGTGTTTTTTTTTATTTGTCTACGCRTTGGTTTGTTAAAGTTATCATCCCTAATGGTTGGYGTAACTTATTTTGAGTGAACCCATGTGTGTGTGGAGGTGGAATTGAAGCCAAAGTTCCCCTCGTTCATTTCTATATAAACTATTGATTGAGTCAAACAACRAAAAAAATAGTATCTCAACTTGTTGAATATTTTCTTTGCTATCTAGGCACAAGATTATTTGATTGATGATTTCCCTCTTCACAAACCCAAGCTAGATAATTCTATGAGTACTTGTGCTTATGTGACCCATCCTTCTTAGGGATCAGGAGCATGGGTTTTTTATATGTCCCTAAAGAGATGTATTGGTGGTGGTGTCTATTTAGGGGGTGAAAATGCTATGGGAAGTGGTTCTTCAAGTGGTGGTGTTAGTTTGAGAGTAGGTAGCATTGTGCATAGTGGATCTAGTGGTGGGGTTAGTGGTTTTGACTATGGTGGATCAGGTTCAAGTATAGGTGGTTATTGTATTAATAGATCTGGTCCTACTCAACAGTTTGGTAGCTAGGCAGTTTCATCTTTAGTTCCCAATACATCCTTGGTAGAGGGGCAACCGCACTTACCTTGGACCTCAATTCTTGAGAGAAAGAGGAATACAATGTATTAGGGGAAAAAT
>JASDQU010946401.1:21297-33262 GCA_032191745.1 Picea mariana | reverse complement strand
AACCTGCAAAAAATCCTTTCTAGGATCTTGCATCCATTTTTTAGTCCAAACATTCTTTCTATGCATAGGAATAATATATCTTTCATTATTCTCATCAAATCTACTCATATCAAATCTTCTTTCATCTAGCTGTGCCCTAGTTTTCAGGCTAGGACAAAATTTATCAAACATTCCTAGATCCATATTCTTGAAACAAAAATTTCCACTTATATTACTTTCGACAGAGCACAAAGCTTCCAGATATAAAACTTTTCACTATCCTTACCTCTATCAGAGCACAAAATCATTCATATCTTACCTCTTTTCTTTAGGTTGGACTTCTCTTATTAGCATAGAGCTTCACAATCCAAGTAGAGTACTGCACACCAGGGCAACATATATACACATGGAGCTTTCACAGTTTCAGGTCAGATCTTCACACAAAGCTTCTTCTTCCTCAGTTCCCAACAATCACAGTTTCAAGTCAGATCTTCACATAAACCTCCTCTTTCCTTAGTTCTCAGCAATCACAGTTTCAGGTTCTGGCAACAAAGCCATTTGTTGGCATAGGGGTAGACCCAAGGTTCAATGCTACAACAACGCACCAACAAAACCCTAACTACCGACCCTTTCGACAACACCTGCGAAGCAGATGAAGTCTCACCCGAGGTAGAGGCAGGGGTGGTTGCATGACTCCAGTTTCTGCAACCTTAGCCGGGACACAGATATGTGATTGTAACACCTTAACAGAGCACTTAGTTATTACAATCCATTAGTATTAAGCTTTAGTTCACAACGCAGCTAAACCCTAACAACAGATCAACACAGTATTCACATAGATCCAATAGATTTAAGCACGAAGCACACACATAGAGATCAGATCTAGCATTCATTCACATTATTCAAGACTAAACTATCATAGCAGATTCATCTATCATCTAACATCGCACTAAGAATTCGATCATATAAATAAGAGAGCAACCATAAAGCACAAAGCATTCACAACACAGGATATACGTGGTTCACCCCCACCCTGGGGCTACGTCCACCAATTCTTCTTCTCTTTATTATCTCTGTAAATCATCTTACAAGCACAAAGCATCAGAACACTACTTCGCATAGGACAGTAGATATGCACACACTTCACTAGATCCTCCTTCCCCAAGTAGATCTAGGCACAAAGCCTCACACAGTCTGTGCAAAAAGCATTAGAACACTACTCCGCATATGATAAGAGATCTGCGCACACTTCACCAGATCCTCCTTCCCCAAGTATATATAGGCACAGAGCCTCACATAGTCTGTGCACAAAGCACTATAGATGACTTTCACTTAGCTCTAGAAGTCTTAATCACATCTTCTTGCACATAGCCAGTACTAGCACTCAACCATCGGTTTCTACTTACATCGCCTAGTCTTCTATTTATACATTAAAAAATAGGCCTAAGCACGGGTAAACCCATGGGCCAACATTCCCATACCTGTTACATAGTCGAAAAACCTAAAAAGGGTATGAGATCCCATGACCTCCGCTTCATCTTGTGCTCCTCCTTCGACAGCCTGTCGAAGTCCCAAAAATAGGTCAAACATGACCAAGGATCCTCAAAACTTGGTCAAGCGCCAACATAGCCTTAGGTCTAAGAAGAAATATGGGAAGTCCAACTTCCCTGATCAACCTCCCAGAGAAGTCAAGCCCACCAAGGACGCGTCAAGCAGTAACAGAGAAAAGAGAATGCAAAATCCCCCACCAGTAGTCAAAGGTCCTATCCCAGAGGTAAAAGAAATCATGAATCTCCCCTCCTATTTTAACTTTGAGCATGCAATTCAGAAGATTAGAATTCCTGTCCCCCTTTCAGAGCTGGTCAAGCATGAAGACTTTAAGAGATCCATATCTAAACTGTTGCTTCCTGAACCTTTGAATCATCCCTCAGACTCAATCAATTTGCAAGACGAGAAGCCAACAATCATCCTAGGTCCCATGGTAGAAGATGGAGATGATTCATCCCCTCCGTTCTACACATCACTAAACATACATGACAAGGTACTACATAATTGTCTGATGGATTCAGGGGCCTCTCATAACCTCATGCCCAAAACTGTCATGGAAGAATTAGGTCTAGAAACCACAAAAGCATACTATGACTTGTATTCCTTTGACTCCAGGAAAGTGCAATGTCTCAGGGTCATCAAAGATCTGGTTGTGACCTTGTTTCAGCTGCCCATGAAAAGTGTGGTCATGGATATCTTGGTGGCTGATGTTCCTCCCAAGTTTGGCATGCTATTTTCAAGATCTTGGATAAAAAGACTTAGGGGAACATTGCAGATGGACCTCACATATGCTACCATTCCTGTGTTTGGGGGGGAGCATAGAAGACTATACACAGAAGCTCAGTTGGCCTACATTATCAATGATGAAGCCGATCCTACCAATCATCCTATCTTTTCCCTTGATACTGACTTGGGATCCAACTTATTGCAGCTCACCGATACTCCTGAAACTCCTCTTCAAATAAAAAAGAAACTCGTTTAATTTCATGAAATACCTCCCCCAACTACTTCCATGTGGAAGATGTTCTTTGATGGAGCCTCTTCTAGGGAAGGTGCTGGTGCTGTAGTAGTTTTTGTGTTACCTTGTCAAGAAACCATATCTCTGTCATACAAATTATAATTTGAAACTACCAATAATGTGTCAGAATATGAAGCTCTTGTTATGGGCTTAAGGGCTGCAAAGGACATGGAAATTGAAGAGATAGTAGTGTTCGGGGATGCTGAGTTGATTGCCCAACAGATCAGAAAGGATTATCAGGCCAAGCACCCTCGACTAAGAAGTTATAGAAATGAAGTGCAGGACCTGATTGATAACTTTTTCTTGGCCTTCAACATTTCATTTGTTGCCAGAGAAGAAAATTTCATGGTCGATTCTCTAGCTGTCTCAGCAAGCCAGTTCAATATCCCACTGCCACCTAAGCTCAGGTATGATTTTGATATTAGATATAAGCCCTCTGTACCTGATAATATCATGCATTGGAAGGTGTTTGAGGATGATCTTGAAATCAAAAGGTTCCTGGAGACCATTGATGAGTTTTCTGCATCACACATTGATCAAGATCATGATTCTGAAATAGGTCCTCATGCTAATGTTTTTATGAAAAAAATTGCTGATCATTATATTGTTAAGTTGCCTAGAAATCACATCCCAAGGGGACTAGTCCCTTTGGAAAGACTATTTGACAAAAATGATGTGGTAGTAAAGGGAAAGGTTTCAGATGAGAATGCTGATGTAGCTGAGTGCAATATTGGCACATAGGAGAATCCCAAATTTGTCAAGTTGTCAAGAAGTTTGTCAACGGAGAAGAAGGCCATGTATGCTGAGCTATTAAGGGAGTTTGCTGATGTGTTTTCCTCGACCTATGAAGACCTCAAAACATATGACACTAGTGTCATTGAACAAAATATCCCATTGAAAGAGGAAGACAAACCATTTAGGCAGAAATTAAGAAAGATAAATCCTATGCTGCTTCCTGTTATGGAGAAAGATGTAAAGAAGCTACTGGATTCCCAAATCATTGTTCCCCTGAGATATTTTGAATGGGTAGCCAACCTAGTACCAGTGAGAAAGAAGAGTGGGGAAATTAGACTCTATGTCGATTTTCGAAATTTGAACATGAGCTCTAAGAAGGACAATTACCCACTGCCAAAGATGGAACACATATTACAAAGGGTAACAGGTGCATCCAGGATCTCCATGATCGATGGATTTTCTGGCCATGATCGGATCTCTTTCCTGCCTGAAGACAGAGAAAATACAACCTTCACCACTCCTCGGGGTACATTCATGTATGCCAAAATTCCCTTTGGATTGATGAACGCAAGAGCAACCTTCTAGCAAGCCATGGACATCACCTTCATTGGAGAAAGAGATAAATTCATGGTCATTTATCTGAATGACATAACAGTCTTCTCTAAATCTGATAAAGAACATTGTCAACATCTAAGGAAAGTCTTCTTGAAATGCAGAAGGTTTGGTCTCTCCCTAAATCCCAAGAAGTCTTTATTTTCCATGTAGGAGGGAAAATTGTTGGGACACATAATGTCAGCTAAGGGGGTCAAGATTGATTCGAGCAAGGTAGAAGCTATTCAAGCCTTTTAACATCCCATATCCAAGAAAGAAGTCCAGTCATTCCTAGGAAAAGTTAATTTTCTGAGAATGTTTGTTTCAAATTTTGCCGAATTGGTGAAACATATCACAACCATGCTCAGGAAGGGGAACGACGTAAGATGGACTGCTGAGTCTAGAGAATCCTTCAACCAAATCAAGAAGGAACTGACTGAAGCATCGGTGCTTATCAGTCCATATTATTCCAAGGATTTTATAATATTTTCTTTTTCTTAAATTGACACAGTGGCAATTGTTTTACTACAAAATAATGATGCAGGGTTGGAGCAACCTATTTGTTTTTTCAACAGAGCATTAAGAGAGGCAGAGATTAGATATGACATCATGGAGAAGCAAGCCTATTCCCTAGTGAAATCTCTCAAAGATGTCATAATCTATGTCCTGCATTCAAAAATCATCGCCTATGTTCCTTCAACTTCTGTGAAGGACATCCTCATTTAGCCTGACATAGACGGGAGAAGGAGTAAGTGGATTGCCAAAATCCTTGAATTTGACTTGGAAATAAAACCCACCAAGCTAGTTAAAGGCCAAGGTTTAGCCAAGCTGTTGGATGAATCTAATTGTAAAGCTTTGGGGCATTACTTCATCAACGCTTGCTCAAAAAATCAGCAAGATAAAGTATCTGATAAAGGCCCTCAGGACAACCCTCCATTAGCAAGATGTGCATGGCGCAAAGATATTATTATTATTATTATTTTTTTCTGCAGAAGTTGCGACCCCCAGATGGTATGGGAAAAAGCAAGGCAAGATATTTAAATCTCAAAGCAATTAGGTATTGCCTTATTGACCAAGTATTGTATTGGAAAGATCCTCTGGGGGTACTTTTAATATGTCTAGACCCACAAGAGGCCCAAAAGATTATATTTGATTTCCATGACAGCCTATGTGGGGGACATCATTTCTGGAAAACCACAGCCTACAAAATTCTTAGAGCTGGGTACTACTAGCCTACTCTATTCACTGACGTCTATGCAAAAATCAAGGCTTGTATCAAATGTCATAAATTCTCTGGGAAGCAGCAACTCAAGTCTCTTCCATTGAAACCCATACTCGCCTCAGGGCCTTTTTAGCACTGGGGCCTAGAATTTATCGGTGAGATTCATCCTCCTTCAAGCAGTCAACACAGGTGGATCCTAATTGCAACAGATTATTTTACCAAATGGATAGAAGCTATTCCCATAAGGAGTGCTTCTCACAAAGTGATCATTGGTTTTCTTGAAGATATTATAGCAAGGTTTGGTTGCCCGAACAAAATTGTTACTGATAACACTGCATCCTTCATGGCCGAACCAATAACCAAGTTTTGTAAACAATTCAGGATTTCATTGGTCCACTCTACCCCTTACTGTCCACAAGGCAATGGATTGGCAGAGTCCTCTAACAAGATCTCGATAAAGATCATCAAAAGGCTGTTAGAGGACAACAAGAAAGCATGGGATTCAAAGCTCAAATTTTCTCTATGGGCTGATAGAGTGAAAACAAAGAGGTCTCTGGGCATCTCTCCTCTCCAACTAGTATATGGGACTGAAGCAGTTTTTCCTTCTCAGCTTGCCTTGCCTGTAGCGAAATTCCTCCAGGACTGCCAAGAAGAGACTGATAACATGATTAGGAGAATTCATCAGCTGGTAGAAGTGCAACAGACTAGAGAGCAACTTCTAGATAATGCGCATGAATGCCAATAAAAAAATCAATCAAGCTTTTGACAGAAAGGCGAGAAAAGAGGATTTCCAGCTGGGAGATCTAGTACTCAAATGGCATGGAGCTAATTAGGAAAAGGGCAAGCATGGTAAATTTGAATCCCTTTAGATCGACCCTTTCAATATTTCTGAGACATTTCTGAACAATACTTACAGGTTGCAGAATCTGGGGGGAGACGAAATTTTTGGTGGCCCAGTAAATGGGCACTTCCTGAAAAAGTTTTTTGTTTAAAGCCACAGTCGGATTCCCACCATTGTGAATACCGTTCATATGTTGTGTTTATTTTGTTTTGTTTTTTATAGAAGACTCCACAACCCAACACTAAGGCATTGAAGCCGCATAAGGAGTTCTTAGAGCCTCACAGGGAGGACTCTATCCCCCATGGAGCCTAATGTTAGCACATAAACTTGTCAAAGCCTTAGGGGTTTGTGGTTTCTACCTAATTCTGCAAGTTTTGCCCGTATCTCTCCCTTTTGTAGACCCAATCGTGAGTTTTTCCTCTCGGCTTGTAGTTTTTCTTCTGTTCGCCTTCATCTATTCAATCGACCCATTTTTTTTTCTGTCGGCTTGCCTGAAAAGTATTGATCCTAAGCCTTTCTATTTTCCCTAAGGTTGATCACTCCTCTCTTTATCTCGATCTTTGATATTTTGTTCCCGAGCCCTCTGCCAATCATCTGAGTAATTGTTCACAGGCCGTAGTCGTGAGCACCAAGCGCAACACCTGAAGCGGTCTACTATGAACTCAAATCAAGCAAGTGCTGGAATCGGGAGTTCAGGGATCTCATCGTAAAGGTGCATCCATATCCCAAAACCCCGAGACACGAAAAGCCGATGGCTTTAATCTGAGGCATCCAAATTAAGGGACGCATGGCACATGATCGAATTTTCGCATTTTCACAAGTCAAGAAAGTAAGAAGGCAGAGTCTTGGAGGCTCATGAAGCGCTAAGTTCTGAAATGATTTGGGCCATCCGATGCAGAGAGACGCGTGTCACCCGATTCGAGCAACCGTGATTTCGGGACCCAGAGGTTTGAGCATGGAGTATAACATGAACTCGCAAAACACGAAATCGCGACGTGCCTGAGAGTGGGGCCCGTGGTCATAGCCTAGGGTCATATGAAAGTGGGGATGAATGAAAGGAAAGAGCCTGATTGAACAATATACGACTGAAGTTGTTCAAGGAGATGATTGTGGACGTCAGGATCGAAGGAGATTCGACCATTGATCTGGATGGGTCATTTCACGGGATTGAGCATTAGAACATTGGAGATCGGGGGGAGTGAAAACTCCCGAAATGCGAAACCCTAAAATATCATGCAGGATAAGCATGAGGTCATAGCCCATGGTCACATGGGGTGATGGGAAGGAGCTACGTGAAAGGCTGGAGCGCCCGAGTTGGTTATAGAAAAATAGCTGCGTGGCCTCGAGACGCTATAATTGACTAAAAGGGATTCTGAATTCGCCTGGAACATTCATCGGCGTCAGGCCTCATCCTGATCCCAATAAAAGTAGTTAATAAGAATGAAGAATGTGGTGGAAACCTCGTTTCACCACATAAATGGAAAGCATGGGAAATAATGGCCATGGAGGGAAGATTGTCAACCCAAGGTCCCCCTGTCAACAGATTTTCCTGCAAAGCCCATACTGATCCAAGATCGCATCTGATAGAAGAATGCAAGTGCGACCTAATAGAAGAAGACACAGGTGCCAAGCCTTGAATGCAGTGACCAGAGTGTTCTTCTGAAGGGAGCAATTTGTTTGAGTATAAATACCCAGTTTTGATATTTTTTATGGTCGATGGTTGAGCTAAGCTCCTGTATTGTAAAGTTTTAATGAAGCCTCTGGTTCTATGGTTATGTATGGCCATTTGAGACTTCTTGTTTAATAACAATCAAATTTCTTATCATCTCTCTTGCTTCTAGTATTGATGACTCGGGCATGGATAATCCAGTCGAGTTGTGACTCTATTGTAATGTATGTTTGATTGCAATATTATTATGACATTTTCAATTATTTGAAGTTTGGAGTTCAAGAGGATCTTGTATTCAAAGCTTTTCTTCCTTAGGCTGCTGGATGGCCCAATGTCCACAACAAACCTCTACTTTTCCTCATCAGTTCTCCCCCACTCACACCTTACAACAACCTATTGAATGAAGTTAGATCGAGACCTCACCTACTTGTGCATGCCAACCTAGTTTTTTGAGTTAAAGTGATATTATCCTGAGTCTGCGTCCATTAGACCACCCTTAATTTTATTCATTGTGACTTATAAATTGATGGGTACTTGGCTTACCTCTACCGCAATCCAGAGGTGACTTCTAGTGCTAACACTTGGGCTCCCTAGTGTACGTGGATGATCATTGTATTCCAGGGTCACGATTGGTTGGAGGACGAATCATGATCAAGGACATCAAAGATTTGACACTACAATCTATTTTGTTTGCCATAACCAACCTGGAAGGTAGCACAAGTGCACATTTGGCCTCAAAATCCCAAATGACTTATGCGCTACAATGCGTGGAGCCAATATGATTCAACTGGAGTGCAGGTTTCCTTTGCATTGTGAAGGATCACATCACGAAGTGCAGGACTGGGAAACATAAACAATTTGGTTATGGTTCCTTCTTAGTTTTGTTCTTTCTGGAGTGAATACCTAAGATGTAGCCGTAGATTGAACTGATGGCACGACCAGTGGTGGAACCTCATATGGAAAGGTGGACAAGTTTGCCCCCAAGATTAGGGATCGACTCAGAGTTTAAGTTCACAGTTGACTTATTCGCTTGGTGGAGAAGGAAGTTGATCGTAATTGAGGACTTTCTATATGCTGGAGTGGATTTATGGGGTAGCGTGGAATTAGTACTTCCAGAGGGTATTGAGTGTGATGCGTCAGGTATGAAGCCAAAAACCTTGTCATGTGTTTTTTGATTTTGAAATTTATATTTATTTTTTGTGTACAAAGGGGGATTTTAACAGATGTATTGTTTGATCATGCAGATAGAGGTGCATCACGTCCGGTGGAGAGACTGACACTAGGGCATTGCGGAGACATGTAGATAGTCGTGGACCATGAGGTGGCAGTGGGAGGTATCAGGGAGGTTGAGAGGAACCTTTGAGGTCTTACTATGGTTGTCCCACATCTCAGGAGGTGAGATGTACCTCTACATTTGTAGAGGCATACAGTGGGGGTTCCTAGGAGTTTGAACCACTTGCTTCGATGATTGGCCCATGTAGTTGTGTGATTCTCGGATCACAACGTGGTGCAGGAGGACTAGGATCTTCTATATGTTTTTATAGTATTTTTAGGATGATATCATGGGCATGAGGGCAGTGATTTTACCCTTCTATGTACTTTTTTTATGTAAACAAACTTTTGTTATCACATAGTTTATATATATCTATATCCAAGTTTTGTGGTGCCAATGATTTTACAAATTATCTTTGTGTGATGTTTTTAATGTACATGTGATTCATTTTCTTTATAAATTTTTATCTACACACAAGATACTAATCCAAAATATAATTTGCTAGCGAATCGGAAGTTGTGTTGAGTTCTCTTGGTATGTGTCTGTATTCTATAAATTCAAACATTCTCTAAAGATGAAGAAATCATAGGTGGAGACACAATAGGATAGGTTTACAAACGACATAGAATTGATTAAGCTGACAAACCATGATTTGAGAGTCTAGGTTAATGATTATACAAGATATACCTAGGGAGGAGGCCTCCGTTAAAATTCCAATGACAACATGATATTCTTCCACGTTATTGGTTGTCGATCCTAGGCAAACGCCTCCTGAACTCACCAACTCATCAGAGTGGTAAATGACCCAAGATGCAGAAGCAATGTTCTGGGTGTGTCAACTAGCGCCATATGCAAACCTAATAAATATAGGAAAGAGAGATTTCATATGCGCATGCAATCACAAGACAAAGTATAAGCGGCTAAAACAAAACTTGTACATGCAAGAGAAAAAGACACACCAAAACAAAACTATAGTACAATAGTGTACAAAGCACACAAGCCAAATGTTCTATGCATAGTACTTCTTAAGGTAAATCCCATTTCAAGGTTCACTGAGAGATGTTCCATCATAGTTAACTAGCTCGTAGGCACCTCTATGTAATACACATTTTACAATGTAGGTTCCATGCCATAGAGGTTCTAACTTTCTTGTCCCTAGCATATTGTGAGCCTGGTCATAAACGAGGACTAGGTCTCCTTCTGAGAAAATACGAGGTTGAACAGATTTGTCATATTGACTCTACATTCATTTTTGTTACGTCTCATTAATGAGAGCAGCATCGCAACGTGTTTCATCCAACCTAGTCAGATATAAGAATCATTCCTCTTCAGCAGAGGTGTGAGGCAGGAGTTCTACTGTGAGTTTCAACGAAGGAATTTTGTACTCGATTGGTAATACTACTTCGACACCATATACAAAATGGTATGGAGTGAATCTAGTTGTAGTTTTCACTGAGGTGTGGTAAGCCCAGAGGGCGGAGAAGATTTGCAAATGCCAAGAAGTTTTTTTTTCCCCCACCATGCATTGGATCATGGTTTTAAGGACTTTGTTGATAGCTTCAACTTGTATGTTTTCTTGAGGATAGTATGGGGATGAGTTTTCATGGCGAAAACCCAACTTGACATGTAATTCACTCATCATCTAGTTTTGAAAATGTGAACCATGATCAGTGACAATGGCTTTTGGAACACCAAAGTGAGTGATGATGTGGTTAAATATAAAGAGAGCTGCAATATGACCATCATTAAGAAAAGTAGGCATAGCCTTAACCCATTTTGTGAAATAATCAACGACAATGATTATATAACCATGCCCCCTGGCTGAGGTAGGCTTACATTGCATAAAATCAATGCCCCATTTGGGAAAGGGGCCGATGTCGGTAATAGGATGTAGTTGAGCGGGGTGGGTGCATGCGTTTTTATGAAAAACTTGGCAGGGTGAGAATCTTTTGACATCTTCAATACAATATTTGAAGATGGAGGGCCAAAAGTAATCGACACGTAATATTTTATGAGTTGTAGCCATCCTAGAAAGGTGACCTCCACATGCTCCAAGGTGACAGTCATTTAGACCATGTTTAGACTCATCATGAGTTAGACAACGTCGTAGGATAGAGTCAATACCCCGACAATACAAAGTGTCACCGATGATAAGATAATGTTTAGAATGGTGGTGAATACGACGATGTTCTTCATGGGATAGATTGGGCTGAAAACGTTGGGTTTGAAGATAGAGAAGCATATATCCATACCAAGGGTCAGACGTGCTAATGAGGAATAGAGATTCATCAGGAAGATAATCACTGGGCTCAATGTCTTCATCAACATGGGGAAGATCACAGATAAGTTCCACAAAAATCAAGGATTTTTTAGCTTTTGATTTGGCAAACTTGAGATCGAATTCCTGAAGAATAACGATCCATTTGGAATATTTTCGCCCAAGGACTTGACGTGTCAGAATATGATACATGGGGTTTGAGTCTGTAATGACCATGGTAGTGCATAACAAAATGTAATGGAGAAATCTCTGGACGACAATGATGGCTTCCAGAGCCAAGTTTTAAACGTGTGAATATCGGAGCTCGGGATCGGATAGACTCTTGCTCAGATAGTAGATCACATGTTCATCATCGTTAGGGTCCTCTTGAACGAACACTATAGCAATAGTGGAAGTAGAGGCTGCCAAATAAAGGATATAGTCTTGTGCATAATCCATTAAAGGATGCAAAAGAGGTGTATGGGTCAATTCATGCTTAAAAGCATCGAAATATCATTGAGCAATGTCATCCTAGATAAAAGGTGTATCTTTCTACAACAATCACAACAATCCTTTAGTAAGCTCGGCGTATTACATATAAAACGACGAAGAAAGTTCGCTTGCCCTTGCAAACTTTGTACTTGGGTCAGATTGTTGGGAGGAGGTAAAGAAACAATAGCTTTGATTTTTAAGGGATCCACCCTAATCCCATCTTTGGAGACAATGAAACCGAGGAGTCGACTTGATTCGATGACGAAGATGCATTTGTGGGGGTTCAAATGGATACGGTAGAATCGACATCGAAGAAAAATGGCCCGTAGATGACCAATAT
>JASDQU010946400.1:42495-53451 GCA_032191745.1 Picea mariana | reverse complement strand
TTTAGGTTTTAAAAAAAAGAAAAGAAAAGGGGGGAAATGAGCTTTAAGAAAAAAAAAGAAAAAAAAATTATGGAAAAGAGAGGGATACGTGACACATGAAAAATAGGGGAATTTTTAGGGTTTGATTAAAAAAAACTTAAAAGAAATGGATTTAGGGTTTTTGAGGAAAAACCTAATGGGATTAGGTCAAAGAGGAAGATAAAAGACAGGAGAGGGGGATAAATGGGGACCTTTTTTTTGAGCTATGGGTATTGTTATGCTGCCAGACTAGAGACTGGAATGATTTCTTGTAGGAGTTGGGGATTCTCAGCTGGCTTGAGTGGTAGCTCAGCCTTGGAGGAGAGCTAAGAGGCTAGGCTACTGTCTGGGTTGTGTGTGGCCCCTTTGCGGCTCAGGGGGCTAAGGGGGAAGGAGAGTACCCCTAGCGTTTGGCTGGGAGGTACCGGTGAGTCCTCTACGATCGACAAGCAGGAGCAGGAGCGGCAGGAGCACAAGAATCATTTGCTGCAAGCGTTAAGGACACATGTATGTAAATCTCTGGGTGTTTCTATCTTGCTGCGTGTATTTATAAACTGTAGTTGAATGTCTATTGTGCAAATTTGTAGTTTCAGTGGTTATAGTGTGAGTCGTGTGTATGAACTGTAGCTTAATAGTTATTGGGGTGACTATGAAACTTCTACGGCTGCTTCTCACCTTGTTAATAAAGTATTTACCACTGTATTGGGCGTTTTTTCTTGTTCTATGGGCGTTCTCTTCCAGTCTGAATCCCATTGATGTCGTTTGTCTCCTGGGGTCTGCGTTTTAATGGGAAATACCAATCCAACTGCAACTGAATGCCAATCCGACTTCCTTACATTCATTTAATTTATTGGGTCTGTGTGTTTATGGTCAATGCAATTCGAATGGCATTCTGAATGCAATCAGAAATTCCTTTACATCTCGTTTTATTGTTGAGGTCTGTGTGCTAATGGTTAATACAATCGAATTACAGTCTGAATGCAGCCCGACTTCCATTCAATTCGTCTTTATGTGGGTCTGCATTTTTAAATGATATTGGGCGTTCACATACAGTGCGTTGCAGATCCTTAATAATCTGTGTTTTTTTCTCTTAAATGACCCTTGGGCGTTTGAACAACTTTTGCATAATGATCTACGTTTTTACTGTCATTGGGGCATTTTTGGGCAACTATATAATGACGTTTTTGCCACTGTTGTGGGGCATATTTGTTCTCTGTTACATTTCATTTTTTTGCAATTGTTTTACTTCGTTTTTTGCACTGTTGTTGGGCGTTGTTGCCACTGCCATCCTTGGGCGTTTGACCTGAGTAATAAATGTTCAATGATCTACGTTACTCCTCCAGATCTGGCATTATTACCGTGCGTTTGGGGTCTGAGTGTTACTGGTAAATGCTAATCTAAATTTAATGCAATCCAAATTATATGAAAATCAAATTTACGACAAATCTGGTGTATCCTGGCGTTTTGGTCAACGTTTCACTGTATACTGGTCTGCGTTTTCAATAGTATAATGGTTTGCTATCAATGTTTACTGGTTGCTGTCATAATGGTCTCCGTTTGAAGGGGCTTTCCTTGATTTTAGTTATCCTGATAACACATCGACCATTTTGTTACCAATGACCGTATTGAGAAGCCGTCCCTTTAATGACATGTTACTTAGGGTTAAATTTTTATTTATTGTTTTCCTTAACATTGATATTTGTCAATTCTGAATATTCTTAAAAAGTGTAGTTGAAATTAGGGTTAGTTGGATATATTGCCATTTGTGAAATTGGAGGTTACATTGTAATTTTCAAAGTGAAGTACCATTAAATAGGATGTTGTTACTATGGGATTATATCATAATTTTAAGGTGAGGACACCTTTAAATATGAGGTGAGTTTAATATGGGGTTATATTATAAATTTAATATGATGACACCTTCAAATAGGATGCTAATTTAATATGGGGTTATGTTGTAATTTTCAAGGTGTTGTTACCCTTAAATGTGATGTTATTGTTAAATATGGTACGTATTGTTAATATTGTCAAATACATTGTCAAATATATTGTTAATTATTGTTAAATATATTGGTAATATATTGTTAAAAATGGTTAAATATGGTGTTGATAGTAGCATTGTCAAATATTGTTAAATAGTAGTATTGTTGCATGTTAGATATATCAGTCATGCAAGGTAATATCGTTGAAAGTTGTAATAATCGTTAAAGTGATTTTTGTAAAAGTAATACGGTGTTGATAGGAGTATCGATAAATAATCATAGCTTTATAAGGTAGCATTGTTAGGGTAATATCGAATAATGTAGTGCAATGAATTGTTAGGTTAATGCTTTGGCCAACTAAGACTAAGGCTTAGGGGGCTCGGAATGATTAATGGATGAATGTCTGATGTTAAAGCTTATGGACTTGCAATTGGTGAGGGAGAATGCTGTGGCATACCTGTGTCTTTAAATACTTGTTTATAAATTTCGTAATTGTAATATATTGTTGAAATATGAATTGTGTTGTTGTACCATATAAACCAATTGCAAGGTTAGAGTTGAATGTATGACCTTTATTTTTATTTCAATGTTATGGTAATTAGAGATGAAATGATATGGTTATCTTATTGTAAGGTTAGTGTATTCTATTGATATTGATAAGACATACTTAGTGGAATGTCCTGGATTTACGTACCATAGACTACTCGGAGTTAGTAAATGAGGGTTGTTGATTCATTTGATTAATGTGGAACTGGGGTGTTCGTTGTCAGAGTCCTTGTCTTGCGCCTTCTGTATAAGACATGGTCGCTCTTCGTCTACGGTTGCGTTGGGTTGTAAAAATTTGTCGATTGGTCTGCTTGTGTCGGGCGGGATATAGACAGCTTCTGTAGCCTTAGCATATAGGTCTGTGTGTATTTTATGTGTAAAGGATCCAGTGCCATATCAAGAGTCTCGGGCCCTTTAAAGGCAGGGTTCCACTCTTGCGACACACCTGACGGAGGTTACTAGTTTCTACCTGAGCAGTCGGCCAGGAGCCTGTCTAATCTTCTTTCGAGAAGACATAAGACTAAAAGCCCTGCTTTTCTGTGCAAAAATAATAAACTCTACTGATGGATTGTTCCTTCTGTGACCGTACTGTACTTAACACCTGGTGTCGTTTACTGCTTACAGCTGATATTTGTACACCTTATGTCTAGGGGCATTATTACTTGCTGTCACTGTGATTGTCGGGGTCATCTGGTTGTGTTTGTCTCGCTTGCTTCTTGTTCTAGGTCGGGTTACTAGTTTCTGCCTGAGAAGTCGGCCAGGAGCCTGTCTAATCTTCTTTCGAGAAGACATAAGACTAAACGCCCTGCTTTCCTGTGCAGAAATAGTAACCCTAACACCCGAGAGTCTTCCCTCTATGTTCTTACTGTGCACCCCCAGTATGTCTTAATGCTGTGCTGTGCATCTTATGCCTGTGATCATATATTGTTGCAGTTACTCATTGTGTGCCTTTAGTTTTGCCTTGGCGTGGTTGCGTCTTGTTGGTTGTCGAGTGGCGTCGTACAGTTAGGTGTTTTGTTACTTGTACACGTGTGCACACACTTCAAAAAAAAAATAAAAAAAAATTGCACCTGTCACTAGAATGGTTGTCGTAACGAGGAAGACGTTACACATATGTCACATGAAGCTCATATAGGGTATAAATGGACTTACTTTACCATTTTGACTTACAAATGGTAAAGTAAGTCAAAATGGTTAAATGACCTCGTAAAATGTGTAATTTCCAAGGCCAAACATTATCCTCATTCATATGGAGTTCGAGGGAGTTCCATATACATTGGAAATGTATCAAAATAAAATTTTCAACCATATATCCTATGCTCCCATTTGAGATAGGTATTTAGAGTACAAATTCCTTCAAAGATATGTTATCTAAATTGAGCATCAAAAATACAAAAAAAATATTTCCAACGATATCCATCTTGAAATCTTTATCTTGGACATCTGTAGTCTCTCCATGTCTTTGAGATCAATGAAAAAAATATTTGCAACAAACCTATATATAAATCAATCTTGGAAATCTTGTGTGTATTTGTAAAGCCACAATATGACATTAATGACAACATTAATCCTTTAACAAAATCAATGAAAATAATTCCAACAATCTCATCTTTTTTCATTGCTGCAACGAAACACATAATCCCCCAGACATAGAAAGAATTTCCCCCATGTTTGCAACTCTCCCCCTTCGACATCAATAGAAAAATGATGCCCCCCCTAAGCTTGTGATTATCCTTAAGCACTTAGTGATGAGATGTATATTACTCCCAATTTCTCTCCGAGATATTCAAATGTGTCCTTGGGAAAAGTTTTTGTGAAAATATCCACAATCTATTCTTTAGTGACAATATTTTCCAATGTGACATTTTGTTCTGCAAATTGTTCTCTTAAGAATTGATAATTAATTGGAATATGTTTTTTTTAAGTGTATAAAAACATTCTTTGAAATATTTATTGTACTTTTGTTGTCACAAATTATTGATATTGGATGACCATATTCTACCTTAATATTTCTCAATGTCTTCTTCATCCAAATAACTGGTGTGCAACATGATGTTGTTGTCATATACTCGACCTCTGTTGTGATAGAGAAAATAAAGGTTGTTTCTTGCTCAACCAAGACACTATACTGTTGCCCAGAAAGAATGCTCTTGCACTTGTACTTTTCCTATCATCGACACTGCATGCCCAATCCACATCCATATATGTTGTAGAGTAAAATATTCATCTCTTGAGTACCACAAGCCAAAGTCCAAGGTGCCCTTTAGATATTTGAATATTCTTTTCAATTCTTGCACACCAGTTTCTTTTGGTGCGAATTGAAACCGTAACCAATCATATTGCTTGCATAATGTTTGTCTTTGATGTTGTCACATATAGTAGGATGCCAATCATTGATCTATACAGTGTTTGAGTTTCTTATGGAGATTCATCATCTTTTCTCAATTTACAACCTGTGACCATGGGTGTGTTGACTCGTGCATAATCTTCCTTTCTGAACTTCTTCAACATTTCCTTCATATACTTGGTTTGTGAAATGAATATGCCTTTGTTGAATTGAGAAATATATAAACCAAGAAAGAATGACAATTCACCAAGCATATACATCTCAAATTCCTTTTTCATTTCTATTACAAATTCTTGGCACATTTTGTTCATACTGCCTCCAAAAATGATTTCATATACATAAACCAAAAAAATCAACTGATTTTCTCCTACTGTCTTGATGTAGAGTTTTTTTTCATCAATTCCTCTTTTGAAGCCTTGTTTTTATAGATATTTTTCAAGTCTTGAGTACCAATCTCTGGGAGCTTGTTTTAGCCCATAAAGTATTTTCTTCAACTTCATACATGATCCTTATTTTATGATAATAAGAATCCTTCTGTTTTTTCGATGTTTACTTCTTCCTCTAAATTTCCATTAAGAAAGGAAGACTTGACATCCATTTGATAAACTTTGAAGTTTTTGAAACACACAAATGCCAAAAACATTTTGACAACTTCTAGTCTTGCAACCCAAGCAAAGGTTTCTTCAAAATCAATACCTTCAACTTGAGCATAGCCTTTACAAACCAATATTGCTTTATTTTTTATTATTTTTCCATCTTAATTCAAGTTATTCCTAAAAACCCACTTGGTTCCAATCACATTTTTATCTTTTGGTCTTGGAACAAGTTCCCATGTCTCATTCTTCTCAATTTGATTCAACTCTTCTTCCATGGCATCAATCCAATGCTTGTCTTCGCTTTATTTTGTAAAGTTATTAGGATCTATTTTAGATAGAAAAGAGAAGTTTGTATGTTCTAGTCCACTTTCTAATATTCTTCTAATCTACACTCCCGTATCTTTATCACCAAGAATTTGTTTTTTTGAATGATTCTTTTGGACAAATCTAGATTGTGTCTTTGTATTTTGACGTTCTATTTCTTCTTTTTCATTTTCTTCTTCTTCTTCTTCATTTTATTCTCCTTCTTATTCTTCTTTGAAACTTGCCTCCTTTGTATGAAAACGAGCTTTCACCTTTTGATGCCTTGCTTCATCCACTTTCACATTGACACTCTCTATGATTTTTCTCAATGTTTTATTGTAGCATATATTAGCCTTGCTTCTTGATGAATAACCAAGGAAGATACCTTCATCATCTCCGAAGTCAAATTTTCCTAAGTATTCAACATCTCTTTTTATGTAGCACTTGGTTTCAAAAACTTTGAATTATTTAATTCTTTCTAGTCTACCCTTCCATAATTCATAAGGTGTTTTGTTGTTGTTGACTCTAATATGTCCTCTATTCAGAATGTAGATTGCGGTGTTGACTACTTCCCTCCAAAACTTGTCTAATATCTTAGCTTCATTTAAAATTTTTCTATCCATCTCTTGTACTATCCGATTCTTCCTTTCTAGCACTCCATTATGCTATGGAGTCTTTGTACCTGAAAACATGTCTCATTATTCCATTAAGCTCACAAAACTCTTCAAATTCATTTGAAATAAAATCACCTCCTCTGTCTGATATCAAGCATTTGATTTTCAAATTAGTTTCATTTTCAACCAAGGATTTGAATTCTTTAAACTTCTCAAATGCTTCATATTTTTCTTTTAGGATCGTAGCCCATGCCATTCTAGAGTAATCATCAATGAGGAACATGGAGTAATTTTCACCTTGTAGACCTTGTGTTATTGTAGGCCCACAAATATCTGTATGAACAATTTCCAATGGCTTCGTTTTTCAGTAATCCTTTGATTTGAAACTTTCTCTTCTCTGTTTTCCATGATAACATTGCTTGCAAAAGTGTTTGAAGGTTTATAAATCTTTGGCATGTCTCCCGCTGCTTGTTTAGTGTTATTTTTTACTAGATTATCAAAGTTCACATGGCCCATTCTTCTATTCCATAACCAACTTTCATCTATTTGTCCCATATAGAATTTTTCTCCCTTGATCTCATTGAGTATATATACATTATTTGAGGTTCTATATTCATTTTCCATAAGTATTCCCGATCCTTTCTTCCTTATCTCATAGCCTCAATAATGAAATATGAGATTGTTTCCTTGATCACACATTTGACTGACACTGAGAATATTGTGTTTCAAACCTTCAACATACAATACAATTTCTGTTTTAGTCTTTCCATTATTGAGACTGGGAGTGCATTTTCCAGCTATCCTTGCGGTAGCATTATCTCCAAATGTCACACTGTCTTCGTTAACTTCTTTCAAATTGAGAAATTTTCTCTTGTCACCTTTCATATAGCTTGAACATCCACAGTCGACGTACCATTGGTTTCCTTTGTTTTGGGCATGAAGGGAATTTTGCACAAGCATATATTTCTCCTTCTTCTACTTTTCTTTCTCTTGCTTCCTTCTTCAAACTCCTTTGGGTTATTTCTTTTGTTTGGAAAGGGTATCGAAATCCTTGTTTTTTCTAGAAGTTTCCATTGGGTTACTTCTACAAAAACATTCTATATGACTATATTTGTTGCACTTATAACATACAACATTGCAATCAAATAATGGAGCAAATGAATTATAGTTTCTATTTGAGAACCCATAAGTACTTATGTTTTTGTTCCATACATAATTGTTTCTTGCATGTGCTCTATAATCTGTTGCTTTATGACCAAAGTGATTGCAAGAAAACCAATAACCAAGGAAAGAGTTTTGGTACCAAGTTGTGTGAGGGAATATTGGTGGGAAAGATATTTTAAATCTGTCCTTGTTTTCCTTAGGAGGAATGACAATTTTCTATGGAACATCATTTTCTCTCTTCATGTTGTCTTCGTCATTGATGGAGCTTTTGAGTACATCAACATGGATTTTATATTTTCCTTCATTTTCTTTCTTCGGTGACTCTGTATATTTTGAATCTTCCATGGTGTTCATCTGACTCTTATAATAGCCAAGACTAGTTTTAATGAGTGGTGACCTTTATAATTTGATGACATCATCTAATATTTCAGTTCACTTTTTCAAACTTTAAGATTCTATTCAACTAAGTAGTTGACTTCTCCAATTCCTTTCTTAATGAAACAATTTCATCTTCCATCTTCTCGCAATCTTCTTCATTTTCCTTTAGCTAGATTCTCACCACTTCTTCTATCAGTTTTTTCTCTTCTAGTTGGATCTTTAGGATGATAATATTCTTCTATTTTTCTTCAAGGATTTGTGACATTTTTTCTTTTGCATCATGATCCTCCTCTTCAAATTTATACAGTTTCTCCTTTTGTTTCAAATTCTTTTTCTTAAACTTATTTATTTCGATTAAGGCACAAATGAGTTATTCTTCAAGATCCACTTCTACATAAATTTTGACATTTTGTTCCTCTTCTAAATCCATCATTTCTTCCACTTTGTATTCGTTTTCCAAAGTATCAATCTCCGTTTCTATTGCCATGAAGATAGTTTCCTTTCTATCACTATCAAAGACAATTTCATTGCTCTCTTCAGACGAGTCACTGACCCCTTTTGAGTAGAGACTCTTCTTTTGCTTATAAGTTGTTATCGCTAAAGTTTTCACTAGACTACAATAGAGAAAAGCTATGGAACCTCAGTTATTGTAATAGTTTTTTAGTTTGAATTATGGATCAGGTAGTTTGGATAGGTTGGAAAGTTATAGGTTTGGTCACAATATTTCAATTAAGTTTGAATAATCAACAACACTTCATTTAGTCAAGGGCAGTCTCCCCGATAAAACAAATAAATAGACAATTAGATATAGGAGAAAAAGAAAAGGAAACATAGAGAACAAGCCAACAATATGTTCACTTATGCTAGAAATATTTTCAAGTTCAAAATAATATTTTAAACCTGAAACAAGTATTTGAATGAAAATTCCCAGAAGCAGGTAATTTAACAGTAAACCATGTACTTAAATCAAAATTGAATCAAGAAGAAATCAATGCTTTGCAAAAATTTCCATTGAATTCAAATAAGACAAGCATAATGAAGTACATAGATTGATAATTTGACCATTAGGATGTTTGATTCTTTGAGTACAAAATTTTTCAAGCTTTAATCTCTTCTTACAACTTTCCATAACTTCCCCTTCTTTTCAACCCAGAAACCGAACCCCCTTCTTACCCAAAAGGAGAAGCCCCATCTTCATTGATAATTATTGCTTAAATATAATTATAAAACATGATTCAAAGTAATAAATTCAAATTGAGATCCTAAACAAAGGGATATAATCCCAATGAGATGGCAGTTTTTTTGACTGGGTGTTTTTTTAGGAAACAAAAATTGGAGAAATCTGGAAAAATCCTCTTCAAATATCTACCTTTAGCTCCTAAACTGTTGATAATTCTTGGAAACAACCAACATGATACTCAATTTGGTCTGTTCCCAAAAAAATCCATGTTTCAGATTTTTGAAATTCATCTTCATTTGGTCAAAAAATGTCTCCGAAGTTGACCTCAAAAACAATCATGTACGTGAAATTTTGCTGGAAATTACTGTAATGTAAGTGCTACTGAATGCCTTGTATTTTTGTAGCGTAGATCCAAAAGAGATGTAATTTGAGAATTTACAAGTAGAGGAGGAAATGAAATGAAGGTAGCCTCATAGCCTTCAGATCTATTTCTGCTTCAAGACCCACAATTTTCAAAACTGGGTACAAAGTAGACCTACAGGTTTTCCTATAACACAATTGTAATTTTCAAAAATAGGTGCGCTACATAAAGAATTGCTTTTCTATAGCGCAAATTTCTGTAGTGAGTAACCTTTGACCTCATGACATTAGGGAAACCTACAAATAAGGTTACTACAACAAGACCATCCATGATGTGACCATGCAAATCATATAAAAATATTTTAACCATGCCTTACTAGAAACAAGAAAATTTATTCAAAGAAAAGAAAAATCATAAGTCAAGGATAAACAAAACATAAATACATATGGATCAGGTAGAGGATATTAAGCTTGGAAAAGGGTTTAAAGAGCTGAATAAGCTTGGGAATAGCAGATAACTTTAGCTAATAGCGTTAGGTACTAACATAAGTGTTCTTATTCTTTTCATGCTTGTTCTTTTTGTATTGATGATGTTTGATCCCTTTATTTACGTTATGGTCTTCTTCATCATCACTACTTTAATTTTTGGCACATGGACACTTATCAGTAAAATGTCATACTTTTCCACAATTAAATCATTTAAAGGGAACTTAACTTTATATTTTCCAGATCCCTTTTTGAGATTTCTCACAAAATGTGCTTCCTCTGATTCATAGTTGGAACATTTGCTTGATTTTTGTTCTTTATTGTTCATATTCTTTGAAGCTTTGAAGGTTGTTTCTTGATTTGATGGCTTCTCTTTCTTAGTCCTCATTTCATATGCCATGAAATCCCATGCAATTCATCAATTGTCAATTAATTAAGATCCTTCATTTCTTCAACAACGAAAACTTTGGCATCAAATTTTAAGGGAAGTGACCTAAGCACCTTTTGCACAATTATTGGTTCTTCAACCTTTTTAGCAAGTCCTATGACGATGTTGATAATTTCATCCACTCGAAGGAGATAGGATGCAACATTTTCTTCATCTTTCATTTTCAGACTCTCGAACTGTCTTATATGATTTTGTAGATTTTCTTTCTTAACCTTGTCGTCACCTTCATAGATGTTTTGAAGTTTGTTCCAAATGTCCTTTTCCAGTTTGTAATGAATTAACTTGAAAAAATCTGATTTTGATAGAGCACACAATAAAAAATTCATGTATTTTTCATTATTTTTGCTAGCCTTCTTTCCAGCCTAATCCATTGGTGGAGATGTTGGATATTTCTAACTAGTCACAATAGATTTCCAAATATAGAAACCAAGGGCCATTAAATAGGTTTGCATCCTTATTCTCCAAAAGGTATAGTTTGTTCCATCAAACAATGGATCCCTACTTGTGGATAAACCTTCTTAACTGACCATGTGT
>JASDQU010946400.1:0-19588 GCA_032191745.1 Picea mariana | reverse complement strand
CAGTCAGGTGAACATGTCTGGGATCTACCATAAACTGACTCAAGGTGTTCAAAGAAAAACACATATCTGGCCTGGTGTTTGTCAGATACATCAACGATCCAATGATCTGTCTGTACAGTGTAATATCAATAAATTATGACGGAGTATCAACCAGGAGCTTCAACTTTGTTTCCATGGGTGTATTCATGGACTTGCACTCCAAAATATCAAATCTCTTTAGAATTTCAACTGCATACTTCCTTTGGTTAAGGAAGATCCTCTCTGGGCTTTTACAGATCTCAAGACCTAATAAATAGTGCATTAGGCCAAGCTCTTTCATCTCAAATTCTGTAGCGAGATTCTTCTTACATTCAGTGATAATATTTTTTTCTCCAGTTAAGAATAAGTCATCCACATACACCAAAAATATAACAGGCTCATCATTCATAACCTTTAAGTAAATGTTAGAATCTGCTTTACTCTTGGTAAAGCCCAAGCTCGTTAGAAAACTGTCAATCCTTCCATACCAAGCTCCAGGAGCTTGCTTTAATTCGTACAGAGCCTTCTTCAACTTGCACACGTGAGTCTTCCTGTCTTCAACTTCAAATCCTTGAGGTTGTTTTATATAAACTTCTTCTTCAATGAAACCATTCAAGAAAGATGTTTTCACGTCCATCTGGTGTAACTTACACTTCATCTTAGCTGCACGGGCTATGATGGTTTTGATCGAAGTGTATATGGCTACAGGAGCAAATGTCTCTTCATAATCAATGCCTTCCTTTTGAGAAAATCCATGAGCAACGAACCTTGCTTTATATTTCTCAATACTTCCATCAGCAACATGTTTTATTTTGAAAATCCATTTGGAAGATACCACATCCTTGCTCTTAGGTCTGGGAACTATTTCCCATACATCATTCTTTATGATGGATTGGTATTCTTCTATCATGGCATCTTCCCATTCTTTCTTCTGAATGGATTCTTTAAAGTAGGTAGGCTCCTTCTCTAAGAGATCACACATCAAATCCATATAACTGGAGAATGGCTTAGGATTCTTCACTTGTCTCATGGTTCCTTCGGGGACACCATACTTGTCTCCATATTGAATAAGTTCCCTTTCCCATGATGGCTTTCTCTTGTGGGAGATCGTCATCTGGGGAGGTTCTTGAGATTCTACTATGTCATGATCGTATAGAATCTCCTCATCAGGGGAAGCTATGACTTCTCTCACTGGTTTTGCAACTCTGGGAGCTACGGGTTCCTCTTCATATAATTATTCAAGCTGACATCTTATTGATTTCTTGAGTGCTGCATCTTCATCAAAGGTTACATCCCTGCTGATTTCAATATGATGGTAACCTGATATATAAACTCTGAAGGCCTTGGAGACCTCACAGTATCCAACAAATATTCCCTTCTTTTCTGAAGGGCCCATCTTGGTTCTCTTCTCTTTTGGAACATGTACAAATACTAGGCAGCCAAATATTTTGAGATGGCTTACTTCTGGCTTCTTTCTGGAGAACATCTCTTCAGGGGTTTTGAACCCAAGTGCACTATGGGAGAATATATTTTGTACATATACTGTTGTTTTTGTTTCTTCTACCCATAAGCACATTGGAAGATCTTGATCATGGATCATGGTCTTTACTGCTTCCATTATAGTTTTTTTCTTTCTTTTTGCTACACCATTTTGTTGAGGATTGTAGGGAGTGGTGAGATCCCTCTTGATCCTGACATCTTTAAAAAAGTTTAAAAATTATTTTGAGGTGTATTCTCCTCCATTATCTGACCTGAGTATCCATTTGCTGTAGTGGTTGTTGGTGTGATCCAGCTCTGACCCGAGGTCGCATGTCTGAGATGCGTTGGCATGTGTCTAGCGTTGCTCACAGCTGTGAGTCTTGAGAGTTCCAACACTGAGATTCTGGACCAGTTGCGCTGGAGCCCGAATAAGGAGAAGGATTGCCTGAGGGACTGCGTGGCAGAGAAGGGTGGAGGTCTATTCTCTCGGGTGGTGCAAGTTGGGTAGAAGAGAGTCGAGTACTTGGATTTCTGTGAGAGATGGGAAGCCTGCGACAGATTGGGTGCTGACTGGTTTGGGAAGCCAAGTAACACTCTGGAACTATCCTTGTGTATTCATAGCCCTGGCTCGTGGGTGATGCTGCTGTTGCGATTTGGAACAATAGTGTCTACGGTTGGGTGGAACGTCCTTGGTTTGCACCCAATTGGTTTCATCTTTCATAAAGATAAGTGCTCTCTGTATGGTATCATTTACATGTATATGAATGTATTTTCCGTTGTGTATATTTAATTATCGTTTAGTTGAATCTTTAGACTATGCATGCTTGCTGGATATTGTTGTGCATGTCGTTAAAGTATTTTCTTTTATGCATCCTTAAATTTTAAAAGGTATCTGCAAGAGAAAGAATTCCAAGGGCGGGATTGAAGGTAGCATGCTCCGGCTTGTGGGTGGCTAGGTATGTTACAGTTTGGTATCAGAGCTTCTGGTTGAAACACCGGGCCGGTATGGGTCGGGTCTATTGGTCAGAGTCTCGGGGTCGAGATCGAATTCTGACCGTGGAGTTGAAAAGATCAGGAGGAATGGCATTGCAAAATATACACAGGAGATAAAACGTCAGAGACCCGTGTAAGGGGTTTGAAGGATCGTGACCGTCCACTTCGAATTCAAGAGAGATCGCCACTATAGGATCAAGAGAGATCCGATATCATTGGATTAGAGGACAGGAGAACATGGGTTTCCTGATGAAAAGGAAGCAATGTTTAAGGTCACAACCGTCGGATCCCATGGGAGAGGGAGATCAATGGACAAGAGATATTGCGGGGAACCAAGTTGCACGGGAGATAATTTCCCAAGGCGGTCCCGCAATCCAAACCATGGTTTCACTAAGGGGTTACATGTCAACATCAGGATAATTGCGGGGCGAAAAGAGGGTTACTCCAAACCGTCGATACATGCCCCCACAAATTGAAAGGCATGCAGTGATGTGACAGGTTAGGGCTCGAACATCGAAACTTTGAATAGCCTAAGTAGCTGGGGATCATCGATCCATAGGAGGACACGCGTCAACCAATCGTGTGCTCCGAGTGAAATCACTCCAGGAAAGAGTGAGCGAGGAGAAGTTGAGAGTTGAAACTCTTGAATCCTGGAGAGCCAGAGAGCCGAAGTAAATCTCGACCGTCTGATCATCTGAGAGGATCTCAACCATTGATATGCCGAGATCCACGCGTTACCTGATCCAGGGATTCGGATAAAAGCCAGTGGGGACAGATAAGTTTTGAAATATGAGATTTCCGAAGTCCGAAGACCCGAAGTAAGCCTCCACCATCAAATTTAAAGTTAGAGAGTTGGTAATGCAAAGACAGAGTCCAATGGATGTAAGGGAAAAGGAGAGCAGGAAACACTACTAGAAACGGTAAGAAGCCTGAAGATGGAAGTGGAGAGCTACAAAGAAGATAATGAGAGACTGATGAGAGAGAAAAGTCAGATAAATGCTCGAGTGTTGCAGAGCTTAAATCAGTTGCAGAGAAAAACGAAGAAGGGATCAAACTCAAGACGAGAGGAAGAAGGCAGGTGCCATGAAAGAAGGGATGATCGTGGAAGAGCTAGTTATTCCAGAAGTGCTAGCAGAGCTCGTGGACACCACTCACCTCCTTACCCAGAAAGAAGGTTTTATGTATCAGAAGATCCCGTAAGCAGTCCAGAGGTGTCTCCTGTCAGAAACTAAAGAAGGAAACAAGATATAGATAGTTTTCAAGGAGAGATAAGGAAGCTCAAGCCACCTTCCTTAGATGGTGAAAGAGAAAGGGAGGATGATTCCGAATCATGGTTGCTTGGACTCATGATATATTTTTAGTTTTATAACTATTCATCCAACCCGGAAGCCAATATTTCCACCTACCATTTACACGGGAAAGCTGTAATGTGGTGGGACCAACTGAAGCAAGTGGAACATGTTAATGAAAGTAGGATCACTTGGAAGCAGTTCAAGAAGTACTTCCAGAAGGAGTACCTCTCATAGAATTTCTATGACAAGAAAATGCAAGAGTTATTTGAACTCAGGTTGGGAAGCATGACTATGGAAGAGTATGAGAAGAAGTTCTTGGGATTGTTAAAACATGCCAGGTTCATTGGTGATGAGAAATTAAAAATACAGAGATTTCTAAGTGGACTGCCAGCCTTTTATAAGGAAAAGATCAAGTATGATGAACCCAAGACCCTGAATGAGGCCATCAGGAAGGCTAAATATCTGTATGAGCAAGGCCAGAGAAGATAATCCCTGCAGAAATCTTGGAAGAACAAGAAGAATGTGAAGTCCGATCAAAGGAGGAAAGGATTCAAACCTCACTTCAATAGGAATGAGCCTAATAGAAAACATCAAGATCAATATGCTAAGGGAGATTTCAAGAAAGAATATTCCTTGGGAAAAATGGGAAGACTACCAATCCAATGTTGGGGATGCAAGGAAGATCACCTGTACAAATATTTCCCACACAAAAAGGACAGAGTGAGGACTGTGCAAAACATCCAAGGGGCTACAAAAATCAAAGATATGGTAAGAATCTATGCAACTTTATAGGATTGACAAGAAGAATACCAGTCCAATATGATCGAGGTGGAAGGTAAGATCATAAATCAACCTGTTGCTATTTTGATTGATTCAGGAGCAAGTCATTTCTAATTGATCCTAAGATAGTGGATAGATTACATTTGGAGAAAATTAAACTTGGAAAAGTAAGTTTGGTTGAGTTAGCCACTGGAACCAAAAGAAGAATCCATGATATGGTCATAATTTGTTCCATAAGTCTTATTGGCGTGAATACTAGTATTGATCTAAATATCATACCATTGGTGTCTTATGATATTCTGATTGGAATGGATTAGTTGGAAAAGCATAATGTTGTCCTAAATTGTCATAACAAGACATTTACATGTATTGATGGGAATGGAAAACAGAGCATTGTGAAAGGAATTCCAAGACCCATCTCTATAAAGGAGATTTCAGCCTTACAACTAAAAAGATGTTTTAGGAATGGATGTCAATTGTATGCAACTCATGTGGAAGATCCAGATAATACAAAGGAGCCAAGCCTTAAATATTTCTCAGTACTACAGGAATTTGAGGATGTATTCCAAGAAATACCCGGATTTCCACCAAGAAGGGAGATAGATTTCTCAATTGATTTAGTTCTAGGAGATTCCCCGGTGTCAAAAACACCTTACAGAATGAGCACACCAGAGTTAAAATAATTACAATTTCAATTGGAGGAATTGTTGAAGAAAGGGTACATACGTCCAAGTGTTTCACCTTGGGGAGCACTAGTACTTTTTGTCAAAAATAAGGATGGAACCTTGAGGCTGTGTATTGACTTCCGACAGCTGAACAAGTGCACTATAAAGAACAAGTATCCTCTACCCCAAATTGATGACCTTTTGATCAGCTAAGAGGAGCAAAGATATTATCTCAAAGATTGACCTAAGGGCAGGATACCATCAGGTAAGAATCAAGGAAGAAGACATTCATAAGACAACCTTTAGGACCAGGTATGGGCATTATGAATTTGTAGTGGTTCCATTTGGACTGACTAATGCACCAGATGTATTCATGTGCTTAATGAATTGCATATTCAAGAATTATTTGGATAATTTTGTCATAGTATTCCTGGATGACATAATTATCTATTCCAAGTATGAAGAGGAGCATGAACATCACTTAAGACTGGTGTTGCAAGTAATAAGAGAACATCAGTTGTATGCCAAGTTGAGTAAGTGTTCTTTCTATCACAAGCAGATCCATTACTTGGGACACATTATTTCATAACAAGGCTTAGCAGTAGATCCATAGAAGATTGAAGACATTAGAGGATGGCCAACACCGAGAAATGTGTTAGACGTCAGATCTTTTATGGGATTAGCTGGCTATTACTGTAGGTTCATAGTAGGGTTCTCTAAGATTTCTCATCCCATCACTTCCTTGCAAAAGAAGGGAACTAATTTTGAATGGACACTCAAGTGTGAAAATAATTTTAATCTGTTGAAGGAATTACTTACTAGTGCACCTGTGTTAAAGATTGCTGACCCAAATGAAAGTTTTGTGGTATGTACAGACGCATGTAAGGAAGGACTTGGGGGAGTCCTCACGCAAAATGGACATGTCATTGGATATGAGTCCAAAATTTTTAAGGAACATGAGAGGAACTATGCCACCCACGACTTGGAACTTGCTGCCGTTGTTCATGCCTTGAGGATGTGGAGGCATTATCTCATGGAGAAGAAATTCGAATTAAGGACAAACCACATTGGCCTGAAGTATCTTTTTGAAAATCCGACCTTGAAAACCAGGAAAATAAGATGGATGGAATTTTTAAGTGAATATGAATTCGATATGAAGCATATCAAGGGAAAGGAGAATAAAGTCACCGATGCACTTAGTAGAAGAGTGCATCTCATGCATGCTACTGTTGTCAGTATGCATCATTCAGACTTGAAGAGAAAATTTTTATATGGTCTTGTTACAGACCAACATTACCTACAGGTAAAGAAAAACTTACAGCAAGGAGATGTACAACATAAAATAAAGGAGTATGAGATAAAGGAAGACATACTACTCCTGCATAAAAACATAATCTATGTTCCTAGTTCTGGAGAACTAAGGAATTTGGTACTGAAGGAAATGCATGATGTTCCTTATGCTGGATATCCCGGTTACCAGAAAACAATTACCGTAGTAAGAAGCTAGTTATTTTGGCTGGGAATGAAGAAGGATGTTGCTGATTACATCGCTCAATGTATGGAATGTCAGAAGGTGAAGGTTGAGCATAGGCACCCAAAAAGTTTGCTGCATCCATTGCCAATCCCAGAGAAGAAATGGGAAGTGATCACCATGGATTTCATCACAGGATTACCCAGAACGAATAAGAAACATGATTCAATCATGTTGGTGGTTGAAAAATTAACAAAAGCCGCTCATTTTGTGCCTGTGAAGACAACACATACAACGACTAATATTGCAGAAATTTTCATGAAGGGAATTTCTAGGTTGCATGGGATACCTAGGACAATTGTCTCAGACAGAGATACACAATTTACCTCCAATTTCTGGAGGGTATTGTTTAAAGGATTTGGCACAAATCTAAACTTTAGCACAACATATCACCCCTAGATAGATGGGAAAACATAGAGCATCAATCGAATAATTGAAGACATGCTGAGAATGTATGTGATGGATAAGCCATCTAAGTGGGAATATTACTTACACTTGGTTGAGTTTGCATATAATAATGGGTATCAAGATTCATTAAGAATGAGTCCATTTGAAGCCTTGTATGGTAGGAAATGAGATACTCCAGTAAGCTGGGACAACCCAACATATAGAGTGGTACTTGGGCCAGAGTTGCTCAAGGACATGGAAGACCAGGTGGTCAATATCACACAGAATTTAAAGGAAGCTCATGATAGACAAAAAATTTATGCAGACAAGAACAAGAGAGTTAGGGAATTTAAAGTAGGGGAGCATGTACTCTTGAAAGTGAAGCCCAATAAAATCTCTTTGAAATTGGGTAGTTGTACAAAGATGGCAGCCACATTCTGTGGTCCATTTGAAATATTGGACAGAATAGGGCCAGTTGCATACATGCTTTCATTTCCTGCTTCCATGAATGTGCATAATGTATTTCGTGTCTCTTTACTAAAGAAATATGTACATGATCCTAACCATGTTATTGATTGGCATCTGATTCAGATAGAGACAGAGGGATATTTTCAGGTTCATCCAATGCGGGTATTGGACATAAAAGTCAAAATGCTTGGCAATCGAGTTATAGAGCTGGTAAAAGTTCAGTGGACCTACTATGGTCCTGAAGATGCTACCTGGGAGCATGAAGATGCTGTGTAGGTAGAGTACCCACAACTTTTTGAATAAATTTGAGATTTTGATATCTATTTTGTATATGCATCGAGGACAATGCCCAAAATAAGGGGGAGGGGATGTAACACCCCATGTTTTCAACCCCCATTTTTAAATAATGTATTGTTACAATGCTGAGAGGCCAGAGTGCCCAAACAATTATTAAAAGGGCAGTGTGCCCAAGACATGTAATGTTTTGATCATTATTAATAATAAACACATCGCTGACCACTAGACAAACAAGGACTAGAGTTATAGGGGGAGATTATTCCACAAGAGAGGGGGCTTGAGGGGACACATGTTTATTTCTATTGTTAATTACCCTTTTTGTTTAAGGGAGGGGGTTGATTATGTGAGCTTCTTCGGGAAGGCCAAGAGGTTCTTGATTTCCCCATGAGGTTACTTAAACCCACCTCTGATCTGATGGGGGGGTTCGACTGATGGCTTGTTCACTGATTTCCTGTACATACACTCATTTTCCCTCACACACTTTCATGCACACACATCCATGCACCCACTTACCCATTCATTGATCCATCTGTCATTTGAGTCTTGTCTTGGAGAAAGGAATTCGAACTGTTGAAGATTAGCCACGAGATAGTTGGTTGTAGTGGTCACTGGTGTGATCTAGTTGTGACTTGAGGCTGCATGTTTGAGATGCATTGGCCTGTGTCCAATGTTTCTCATAGTTGCGAGTCCTGAGAGTTCCAACACTGAGATTCTGGACCAATTGTGTTGGAGCCCGAATAAGGAGAAGGAATGCTCGAGGGACTACGTGACAGAGAAGGGTGGAGGTCCATTCTCTCGAGTGGTGCAAGCTAGGTAGAAGAGATCTGGTTACTTGGATTGCTGTGAGAGCTTGGGCGCTGACTGGTTTGGGAAGTCAAGTAACAGTCTAGAACCATCCTTGTGGATTCATAGCCCTGGCTCGGGGGTGACGCCACTGTTGAGATTTGGAACAATAGTGTCTACGCTTGGGTGGAACGTCCTTGGTCTACAACCAGTTGGTGTCATCTTTCATAAAGATAAGTTATCTCTGTATGGTATCATTTACATGTATATGAATGTATTTTCCACTGTGTATATTTAATTATCATTTAATTGAATCTTTAGACTATGCATGCTTGCTGGATATTGCGGTGCATGTCATTAAAGTCTTTTCTTTTATGGATTTTTAAATTTTAAAAGGTATCTGCAAGAGAAATAAGTCCAAGGGCAGGCTTGAAGGTAGCATACCCCGGCCTGTGGGTGGCTGGGTATGTTACAAAATGAAACTTTGAAGCCTTTCTTTTCTAAAGCTGATATGGAGAGTAAGTTATTTTTCAAACTTGGTACATAGAGTACATCCTTCATCTTCATTGGGGTCCCTGAATTAAGCTTGTAACTTGATTCTCCTACTCCCTTGATAGGGTATTGATAATCATCTCCAAGTGTAACTTTCTGAGAAAACTTCTTTTTTGAGAGTCAAGAGAGAATGTCTCTTTGACCTTTCATGTTCTTGGAAGCACCACTATCAATGAGCCAAGTTTCCTCACCAGGTGATACTGATCCTGAGAGGGAAGAGATTAATACATAGTCTTCAATTCGTTCTTTTATCATCTTTGTGGGCGGCTCTTCATCTTCAACTGCATGGACATGGTACCTCTTGTTTTTCTTCTTGTATTCTTCTCGTCTAGCTGGACAATGTTTCGAAATATGTCCCATCTTGTCACAATGGTAACATTGGTAGGATGATAAATCTTTTTCTCTTCTTTGTCCTTTCTGAAACTTTTGGAATATCCTTGGTTGAGATTCTTTATGTATGAATTTGTTTTGGGGGTGAGACTCCTTGCGAGTTTCTTTTTGGAAGTAAGAATTATTTCTTCCTCCTTTAGTGTGAGTAGCTAGGGCTTGATCTTCATCTCTTGATAGCAAAGCTTCTTGGTTAGCTACTCTTGATTCTTCTTGAATGCATTCTTCCTGAATGCATTCTTCCCAAAGATTGTCAAATTGTAGTTTCTCCTTTCCGGCACAAATAGTTTGGATGAATGAATCCCAAGGTATTGTGAGACCATTAAGGGTCGTCATTATGAGTTCGTCTTTGTCTATAGTATCTCCAATTGCTTCTATCTATTCTTGGAATTGTGATATTCTGGAGAAATATTCCTGGATTGTTTCTCCTTTCTGCATCCTTGTATTCTTGAGTTGAGTTCTTAGATTCACCTTCTGATTTATGTTCTTTCATTCATATAATCTGGTTAGGGCATCAAACATTTATTTTGGAGTCTTCTTTGAAGACACTTGAGGAATGAAGTGCTCTTTGATAGAATCTGCAATGATTCTTTTGGCCCTAATTGTGTCCTTTAGGTGTTTTGCTTTATCTGCAGCATCGACGGGTTCTGGTACATATTATTTAATGAATATTGCTAGGTCATTCTCTTCAAGAATGATTCCAATCCTATACTTCCAGGCACAAAATTTTTCCACACCTTCTAGCTTGTCAAAAATCTTAGTGCTTGCAGACATCTTTTACCTGGAGCTGGAAAATGACTAAAAAATGAAAATTCTCAGAATTGAATTTTGAACTTACCAGGAGGTGTGCTTGGCTGAGGCGAGTAGCCTGGTGTGGTTAGATTTCAAAAAATCCAACTTTTCCCCTTCAAACTTGACCATCAGATTTATGGACTGGTGCTTCTCGTTTTCTGGTACTTATGGTTTCCTGGTACTTCTAGTTTTCTGGTACTTCTGGTACTGGTGAAAACTAGGGTTTCACTTTCCGGGAGATCTAACCATTGAAAAGGTGCGCTGAAGGTGACAAAGAGTTCCTTGAGGTAGAGCAGACTTTTCTAGATGGATCTTGGGCTGGAATTCCTCTTCAATGAAAAACCCTAATTTTCATGTACGACATCAATGACGTTTTTCTTCTTCTTGTGAAAGATGCTCTCTTTAGCTTAGATCTGATACCATGTTAGAGTTTAAGCTATTATTAGGTTTATTTTCAATTTAGTAGATAACCATAACATAGATAGGATCATTGAGAGAAACAAAATCACAAGAGACACATCATTTATCCTGGGAAACCCTCATGGGGGAGAAAACCCAGCAACAACTTCCTTAATATAGATAGCCAATACAATGCCAATAGAATAAACCAAACAATACAGAAAGTCCTCTCCCAGGTAATGCGCCTTTCTCTCTCTTCCTTCTTCTCCAATTGCAGCTCCAAACTTGTGCTTTGGATGATCAAGTGAGTGTGTGTACAAATGAGGTGCTGGCCTCCTTTGTTTATACAATCTGGCAGGTGATAAAACAAAGTGTCTTTTCATTGGCAGGGCCGACTTCTCTTTCTGGGTGGTTAGAACCACTTTAATTTATTCTGGGGGCCGACTTCTCATTTTGCAAATTACAATTAGGTTTTGACCAATCCACAAAAGGGGATTTGGTCATTTACAATGCACGACATGATCAATCCACAAAAGGGGATTGATCTAATGAATAATACATCAATAATAAATAAAATACTCTTTGCAGTTACAATATTTTAACACAATCAAGGGATTTTTCTCGACTACGTTACATAAGTAGTTGTTAGTCCAGCCACTACTAAGTGCTTCATTTCCATCGGTTGGAACACATATCATTACACTGATATTATCATTACTTGTGTAATGATGAAAGTAAATTCATAGCTTTCATTAATCCACATTCATACTTATTGTTAAGAGATATTCTTATGTAGTGCGATAGAAAAGGGAATAATGAGCAGGGAACATATCAAAAAATGAGGAGATCCAAGCAATGAAAAGACATGGTGTTATATTAGTGTCGACTATCAACTACTCACCTTGCTAAATGCAGTGTTGGTTATTGGAACAAAACATCCATTTGTGCAAAGTAGATAGAGAAGTAACATACGTACTTTCCCTTTCTAGAACAATAAAGGTGTATTGGATTGTTAAGTCATTGAACATGCAACAACAAAAAATCTCATGGTGATTGATATAAAATTGCATTCATAATCAATGGGATCTCAGTTTCTCTACTACTCATTACCTATTTTTACAATCTCTATTAATTCATTTGCAAGTAAATGATATAGGTAGGGAGAGAGACTTCTAAAATTTGGATTGAGGATTTTATCCATTGAGTAAGATCTTTGATGATGTAAATTAGTGATAAAGTCAATTACATTTCTAGGTATTTGCATTTTTTCCAAGAGGCTCCCACTCATTGTGTATTGAATCGAGAAAACCTATGTCACATGCGAACTGATAAGAGGTGGTGTTTTGCATGAACCCATGCACTATTGTGCAATGCATGATTCAATGTATCACATCATGCAATGATAGGGTCTAGTTTAAGTCACTCAATTTATGTAAGGTTCCCTTTCAATGCAATAGAACATCGCTAAATGAGCAGAGATGAAGTGGAATTCTAAGATATAAATCATATGATCGAGACTACAATTGAATGTTCTAGAAGAGAACAAAGGCATTGAAGAATCATGCAAAATATCCAGCTCATATCTTGATTTTCCATTGGTTTTTGGATCAATCATAATTACCGACAAAAGCTCAAATAAAGACATTTTCATCCAAGAAGCCTCTAGTGAAGAAAACAAGCTCTAGGGATCCTAATATGAATACAATAGATGATGGATATTTCTCAAGTAGTGAATTACTTCTTTGATCCTCAAGAGACATTATTTTACTTTTCTAGATGTAATGTTAGCTTCCAAATGATGCATTTGGTCTCTAGACAGTCTGCAACAATTGAAAACACATTGGCAAGATAAACCTCATTCGACAAAGAGATACAATAGGGAATCAAAGAAGGAAATGATATGTTTTTCCTCCAAAGGATAAAACACATCGATGAATAACTACAATGGCGAAGCAAGATTGTATGTGATGCATTTTTCTCATAGAATCTTTGCTAGACCCTGCTTAAAGTTGAAAAAGACACTAACACTACTAGGAAAATACCCTCTAGCGAAGGTTATAACGAAGGATTTTAGTGTTAAAAAAATGACAAAAATTGTCAAAAAAACCTCCGCGAAAACATTTGTTTTTGGTAGCGTATGGTTTTGCGGAGATTTTAACAGAAATTCATTATAACTAAAAAATTTTGGGTGGGTGGAGGTTGTATTGGATTTTTTTCCATGCGGTGCACTTCACAGTCCATACACATCAGTGCACTTAAAATATTAATGCATCGGTGCCTACATTACACAATATGCACCGGGCGAGTCCTAAAATATTGGAGCCCCTATGTGTTTATACAATCTACAACCTGGTGCTTTAATAACAACAATGCACCGATCGAATCTATGATACTGAGCGTCAATGCGTTCTTGAACTTAAATCCCTGGAGCTCATATGTCAACCAAAGCACCGACACTGTCCAAGAAATATGGAGCACCTGTGCTCTTATAAACATAAATGTACCGATGCCTTAATAGGAATAAAACAATGGAAAAATCAATGATAACATGCACCGATGCATTAAAAAACAAACATGACCAATGCATGATGTTGAGAAGGCTCTGATGCAGACTTGTGAAAGAGAAGCACAGATGCACTTATAAATTGAATGCACCGATAAGCCGTATTATTATTATAATGTTTGGTTAAAATATTATTAATATCGGTTCTTTTTCAATTTATGTCAGCACCGGTGCGTATTATGTTACAACACCAGTGCATGTTATAATTAAAGACACCGATGCTTTTTATCATTGAACGCACCGATTGTCATTTTCTCTTTTTAGAAGCATCGACCTGTGACAATGCACAATTATTTTTATTTTTTGATTCCATTGTTTATCAAAACATTGACATATATATTATAATAGTATTCATATAAATTAAGTTTTGATTAGTGAATTTGGATACGATGTTTGGATTATATTGTTATATCATCAATGTACGCATCCCTTTGCTATAATATTTAATCATCCATATATTTATTCAACTATGTAATATTTCATAGGAACATTAGACCTCACAAAAGAATAAAACAAAAAATATTTTATTGTATATGAATAAGAGGCTCTTTGTCATACAAAATGGGACCCTTATTGGTAACCCCTTGTATTTTAATTGGGATAGTACTATGTCCATTACATAAAACAAAATGTCTATTTTTCATAGACAATTATTTCAAAAACTACAACAACCTGCATTGATATCCAAATATATTGATCATCATTCTTTGCTGGAACTCTTGTCAGATGTGCTCGAGATACTTCCATGAATTGAGTTATTTGGTCAAATGTTTTGTTGATTGGATCAATTGTTTTTCTCTTCTTCAAATGATTCCATCTACAAAAATAAAAAGAAAGTGTAATGAGTGTATCTGCATTGGTGAGAATAATGAAAATTGAAACAAATAATATACATGAATGTAAATTTAAAAGTGACATACCATAGCAAGAATCAAGTCCTGAATAATATACATTTTTTCAAAACCAAATTCCATGCCTTCTGTCAACAATTTTTCTATTGGCACATTTCCATACTTTGTTTCATGCAATTTTAATATACCCCATAATAATTTATAGATTTAATATATATATATTTTTTGTTCCATTAATTATAAAATGAGAGAACTAAAACAACATAGATACTTACAAACTCCACAATTAATTTTTGATATGCCAACATATACTCACAACCCTTACTTAGCCCAATGTCAATCAATTCTTGCGATGACTCTTCTTTGTATGTTAGCACCTGTTTGAAGACATTCAAGGATGGTTGTTGTAAAACAACTTAAAATATACAAAAATGAAATCTCAAGTTAATGTTATAAGGAAATAACAATTACTCACAAACTTTGCTATCAACCCTTTTCTTCCTTGTCATCCTATTTTATGTGTTGAATGAGTTCCATTTTGTTTTCTTTTATGCAAGAAAATACTTAAAAATTAATAATTAATGCAAAATTATTTATTTATATGTACCTAATAGAAAAATTCAATGATTTCATACATTTGAAGCATGTTGTTGTTGAGATGGCTCCTCCTGCGATGCAATTATGTCTATTTATTTTACCATCTCCTTGTACACTTTTTTCGACATTCCTACTAGCATATTTCGGATATCATCTCGTTGATCCTTGGGGATTTTCATAATCTTTCTGAAAAAAAGAACATGACAATTAAATATTTTTATATTGATATATGAAAACTAAATATAACAAGATTGATATTAATAAATTATGAATGATTTGTAGTAATATATACATATTCTAGAAAAAATATTTTTAGGAATATTACTTTTTGAATGATTATTTTTTGTTGCTGTATGTTTTTGCTATTGCAAGTCTGACATGTCTCATTGACCGTTTCTCTGGAAACGCTTCCTGTAGTTTAGATATAACCGTGTTCTTCGAATCATTGGATTTATTTCGGTATTGTAAGTGGAAAGTACATCTATATGTTCGTTCCACTATATCCCTCATAGTTTTGTAAATGTTTTTCACCCTTTCATTAACTTCTAGCACCACTCCAGATGAGCGAAGGACCAATTCATCATCATTTACATCTTCTATAATTTTTATTTTCTTAGGAAGACATTCCGTTCCTTCATTGTTGGTTCAAGATATAGAACATTAAACATATGTGAATTAATAAATTTTTCTGAACATGTTATCTAATATTTTTAAGTAAAAAATTAATGAAAATTAAAAAAAAAAACTCATAATGAATAGAATTTTTTCATTCCCCTGTTTCATCCTTTTGCAATTTTTCCATCAATCATTTACACTCTTCCACACTTAGACCACAAAGAATCTTATCGAGCTTCCTCATTTTATGGATTTGCAGGACACACACTAACCAATACATATTAGTTAAACTTACATATAGTTCAAACATATTAATTTTTTATATAATTTACAAAGAAATCACCTTTTTAACATATTAATTTTGTATTGAATTTACAAAGAACTTGCCTTTATTTCCTTTCTGAAGGTGTTATCTTTGTATCCATCAGAATTTTTGTTACTTGAACTATTCTCATGCATTTTTTTTATTATCAATATACAACATGTACCATTCAATATAGAATATATTAAATATATTTTATAAATAAATCACATAATTTTCACCAAAAAAAGTATCCTGGTGTGCTGTATTAATATTAAATCATCGGTGCATTACATGTTATCAAACACACCGTTATAAAAAGTATTTAAAAGAACAATAAATTAGAGAGGTGCGCAATATATCATCAACAACACCGATGCATTTAATGTTAAAAATACACCGATTCAAATATTTTCAAAAACATTAAATTACAACGGTGCGATAAGTATCGTTAACAACACCGTTCCAATTGAAAAAAACGAAAATAAAAAATACCTTAAACAAATAAATTTACACATACATGAACGATTTTTTAAAATTATTTGCAGCATAGTCAGTGTGTTTGTATTTGTAAGCGCACTGGTGCGTTATATTACATAAGACACACCGATTACTCGAAACTGTTTTTAAAAAAACGTGATAGGGCCGAGAGGGTTTGGATCCATTTCATCACATGTCAAACACATTTTATATGGAAACATAAACTCATTAAATATAAAAACCTAAAATGAAAATCTATAATTATGAAGTGATGGAGGTAGTTAAACCCTAAGTTGAAGTTTTGAAGTCACACAAACAAGAAGAAGCAACGGTTTAAGGTAAATATGATTTTTTTTTCATTTTTTTGAATCACAAACCCTTAGTTTTTTTATTTTCTGAATAATTTTGTTGCTCCAAAAGGGTTTTGAATGAATTACCATACCCTTCCAATTATGATCTTTTGAATAATTCTGCTTTCAAAATTATTGATTTGCTTCTCCACAGTGCTCCCCTGTATGTCTCTCTTGCAAATCTGTACCCTATAAATTTTGACAAAATAATAAAATACTGAATAGCTTAATACCCATGAAAGAATTTATGAAAACTGTTTTAAATGAATCACCATAGTTACCTTCAAATTCTGATCTTCTGTATAAATCTTGTTGTTCTAAAATATTCTGTTGCTCCGTAGTGATCTCAGTATGACTCTCTTGCAAATCTTTCCACTGTAAATTTTGGTAAAATAATGAAACAATGAATACGTTTTTACTATTTAAATGACTTTATGAAATTATATTTTAAATTCCTGCTCATTTTTCAATTGTAAAAAAACGAAGTTGTGTTTTTTTTAAAATGTTTTTTGAAACTTCGGTGCATTTATTAATTGAACGCATCAGTGATAAAATGTATATGGCGCACTGATGCGTTTTAAAGTTTTAGAGCACCGATATTGAATATATATATTTTTTATTATTTGAGTTCATGGGACCAGTGTGATGCGTATATAAACACCCATTGCTTAACAATGTTTTAGACACATTGATGTGTGTTTGTTACAGTAACACACCATTATCAAAGTTATCTAAATTTTTATTTTCACACAAAATAATATATTCATCTTAAATTATTTTTTATGATGCATCCACATGACTTGCAATACATCATAATATACATTTTACGCTTAAAGTCTCCTTATTCTTAAAAATAATTTACTATTGATTTTGCTCAAATGTAGGGAGATAAGCTTACAATATCAAATGGCCAATTCTTTAAATTCCAGCCCATTCCATATTTCTTAAAGTCCATCGCAGAGTTCTCTCTTTCCATCTCGAGTAAGTTCAGATTTTATTTATATTTCGATTAGCTAATTGAATCTGTTATTTTATCCATGTCAATTTGAACAAAAATGTATCAAAATTTGTAGGATCTTGATTAAGAATCAAGTTTAGATGTAGATAATATTCCAGTACCAATTCAGAAACATTAGAATCTCTTATCAAGAGCAACATACCACAAGTATTTGGTAGATGAAAATGGACATCCACTTTACACTTTCAATAGTAACATGCCATCATCCAGCCGAAAATCCTAGGTCAACGATGGTAATAATTGTTTTTTATGATGTGATTTGAACAAACCAATTGCATTGCTCTTACTAATATCATTGATGTACTAATATTCAATATTTTTGAAATTAGGATTCCAGTGATGATGACTGAACTACCTATAATCTTCCGTTGCACCCCACTACAATGTCAATTTGAGAGAAGGATGAAATAAGAGCACAACTCAAAGATGAATCATACCAATAATGGTTGAATCAACCACCTATTCAATTCCCACTATGTCCAGATTCATCAATTAGGAAAGACTATATCAATAGTAGTTCTTCACAAGTTGGAAATGGAGTCAATGAAATAGAGGTTGCTATGGATGATTATTTACGGGACACAACTGCCATGGAGATAATGTTGTTAGATGCATTCTAGAATGATGAGCGAGGGGATGATGCTCATATCACTGATACCTTATTCGAAAGTCTGAAATCTGCTTCCACCACCCCTCTCTTTGGACCTAGCCAGTTAAAGTCTACCCAATTGGGGACAACAATGGTACTATACAAATTGAAAGCAAAGTTTGGCATGTAAAACACATGTTTCTAGACAATATTGAGGTAAATGATCATCATTAAGTCCCTTATAATTTGAGAAATATTGTCACACAATCAACATTAAAAACGATCGATTTTATGAATGTTGAATAACATTGCACATTTATATTTCCCACTGACTACAGGTTATTCAAAGATAAGGTTCTTCCAAGTGATAATGTCTTTCTTGGTAGCTACGAAGAGGAAAAGAAAATGTTGAAAATATTAGGTGTTGAGTACATATCGTATCATGCATGTCTGAATGATTGTATTCTATATAGAGGAGAATATGCAGACAAAGAGATATGTCCAAAATGTGGGCATGAAAAATATCATAAATAAAATAAAAAGGGTAAATCATGTGGTCCTCCTCACAAGATATTGAGGCACATGCCTATAATCCCAAGGATTCAAAGGCTCTTTCATTGAAAAGAATTAACTATGCTGCAGGGATGGCATGCCTCACACAAAAGTGAGTCGGGAGTTATGCTAATCCCAACAGATTCAATAGAAATGAAGCATATAGAAGATACATGGCCCAAAAAATTCAAGGATGAAGTACGAAGTTTGCGACTCAGCATAGCCATGGATGGCGTCAACCCATATTCCCTCCAAAACACCAATTATTTTGTTTGGCCTGTAGTAGTGATCAATAACAATACCCCCCCATGGTTGTCCATGAAGAATGAACATCTTATGTTGGCTCTTATAGTCCCTCGTAGAAGACAAGTGAATAATATGGATGTCTACCTACAACCATTGGTAGATGAATTGAAGGAATTATGGGAAGGGATACATGTATACGATGTATCAAGACCCATCACAACAATGAATAATTTTAAGTTGTATGGAATATGTGCTTAAACCACACATGATTATCTAGGCTTAGGAGTTTTCTTTGGTAAATTACATGTTTATTGATTTGTTTATATACATAACAATACTTTTTGGCATATTTAATTCATTGCAACTGTTCTGGACTTCGACGCTAAATGTCGTGGACCTTATTTGAAGGCTAGGTGGTCCGAACACCTATGAAAGCTAGTGTATGACTTCTATAGGGTATTCCTCCTAGAACAAAACCAATTATAGAAGAGCAACATCTGCTTTCAATGGTAAACTAGAGAGATCCCAAAGGCCTACAATAATGACACTAGAATAATGGATTAGAGCATATGAGAGAGAGAAGGAGAAAGAAATTACAAAAAT
>JASDQU010946399.1:27310-38694 GCA_032191745.1 Picea mariana | reverse complement strand
GTAATTACAATCAATTATATTAAACAATATTTTAAATTTGAATTCTATACTTTTAATATAGACAATATGTGCATGCATACCTGGTTGGACTTCTTTTTGTTGAAAATCTCTATTTACATTATCATCATTTTTTTATTCAATATGCACGTTCTCATTTATTTCTCCAATAATGCTCTTTCCTTTGATCATTATGGTGAGTTTCATCTCAAGTGTGATCAAATTTTCTCTTGCGCAAACTTTTGTTTCCCATGAGTATAATTATCTGTAAAAGTTATGTTCAACAAAGGCTTCACCTTGAAAAAATGCTCAACATATATATTGTTATTCCAATAAAAAATTGAACAAACATCAATTACCTTATTCAACAAAAACGAAAAAGTTGTTTGAAACTTTGTTTAGGTGCTCTAGAAAACCACCAAACAAGCCATGAATTGTGTTAAATGTGTTCGGTCGAAAGTGTATTTATACGATTTGGCGCGAAATGAAATGATATGACGTGCCTTTTCATTTTTTTCCGGTCAACAGAATTCCTCAACCATCTTTCGGCCAAAAAAGGATTTTTTCAGCCGAAAAGCTTGGAAACTGTTTAATTTTGATGGATTCTATTAGAATTTAGTTTTTCGTTCGAAAGATTCTTTCGACTGAAAACTTGAAATTGAGACTGTGTGTAGAAACCATAGAATTCCCTCAAGCTTACTTGAACTTTGGAGGTTGCAGACTCCTACAAATACTTAGAATTTGGTTTCGAAAATGACACCAACATTTGCAAAATTGAATCTACTTTCAATTCCTATAATTTGTTTTCATTTTCATTATTTTTATCTAATTTTATTTATTTATTTTTTAAAATCATTGCATGACATTATGATTCGGTGAAATGAAATATCCATATCTCTAAAAATACACAGTGAAAAATTAAGAAAAAATTATAGTCATAATCCTTAAAGTGTTCTTTTCAAAAGGGTATTTTTAGATTTTACTTTTAAGTAAAAATTAAGATAGATACAAGGTGGGGGAAAACATATGTTTAAAATGTGCAACGTTTTCATCTTGGTCAACTTAAAAAAATTCTAGAAATTATAATATTCATATGTTAGATTCAAAATTATAGTCATAATAAAATAGAGTCTCTATTGATTGTTGTAGTATATTTCATTTGTTAAAAACAAAAGTTTAATAATAAGGAACATGTTGTTAAACAATTGTCAAATTGACATATCAAATCTTAATAAAAAAAAAATGAAAAATAGTCATTGGAAAGCTAACAAAATTCTTCACAAGTTTTGTTTTTACTGTGAAGTAAAATTCTAAATAAAAAAAATACTTTTGTATGCAGGAAGTTGAAGAACTTGTGAAAATATAGTTTTTTTCTCATAAAACAAGCAAAATAGACATCCATCTTCATAATTTACCCTCAACCATGTGATCAATTATAATTTTATTGTTCAAATTTTATTTATTTTAATTTTTATTGTATAAAGTTTCAATTTTCTCAACAAATTAATTGAGTTTATCAACTAATTTCTTACATTTTTCATTATATTTATGATATTAACTCATTTTCCATTTTCATTAGTTCTTAAATTTATTTTCCACAACATAAATTTTATAAAATTATATTGTAAAATATTACAATGAAAGTTTCTTAGTCAAACAATTTGTAATGTATATCAATTTTGAGTTCAAAAATTCAAAATTTTTTAAGTATTAAAAATAAAATAAAATAATTCAATAATAAAATAAAATATGTTAATTTTTTTAATGTAATTTTGTTTAGATATATATTTTTATATATTACATATTGTAAAATATTATAATGAAAATTTCTTAGTCAAACAATTTGTGATTGGATGTATATCAATTTTGAGTTCAAAATTCTTTATATATTAAAAATAAAATAATTTAATGTTAATTTTGTTAATGTAATTTTGTTTAGATATATATTTTTATATACTAATTATTGTAAATATTATAAAGAATGTGTTTTTAAAATAAAATATTTTACTAATAAAATATATTAATTTTGTAATTTTGTTTAGATATATATATTTTTATATATTAATTATTGTAAATATTATAATGAATGTGATTTTAGTTGAATAAATTTGTTATTGGATTTCCAATTTTTTACAAGTATCAGTTTTGAGTCCAAAATTCTTGATACAATGAATCATAAATAAAAAAATTTAATGATAAAATATACTTACAAATTTTGTCAATATAATTTCATTTTGATATAGATGATATATAAGTGGATTTATATAACATATAATATTGATTGATATATAATATATAATATTGTGATTGTTAAGCACATTTTATTTAGAAATATGGAAAAATTATTTATTTTTATAAAATTTATATTTTATAATATAAAAATAACTAATAAGCTAATTATCCCTATAAAATTTATATTTATAAATATAAAATATTGTATTACTCATGATTACGAGAGCAAATTAATTTGTCTATTATATATGTCTCTATAAAGAAAATAATAAATACTTTAGCTCATATGTAGAGGGTGGTGGGGCAAGTTCAATGATACATTGTCAATCATTACATTTGTATTGACTCTGTGAGCGATGCCACACTACTTTGGTTGATACTTCGAATAGATTTTATTAAAATTAAAGGACATCGACATGTGTTAAATGGTTTTACGCAATTTCCCTAGGCATATATTCATAAATCAATTATTTGTGAATCGGTGTAATAACATAATAATATCTTGATGATTTTTTTTCCCAGATCACTCGTTTTCGACGTGATGTTGAACGCCTTGTATTTTAATCGTCGTATTTTATAATCGGCCAGACAAACGTTCAACTTTTTTAATAGGTTACCATATTCTGTGGAGATCTCCAAAAAGCGAAAATGAATTTATTCCACGAGTTCACATTCATGAGCCATTTATCTATGTCTAACAAAAATGGTAAACATCAATCCCAATATTATGATGCGAAGAAAGTTGAGAAACCATATCAATTATTATAATATATTTTTGGTGAGAGATATACTATTTATAAAAACTTAGAAAGTAAGAGTTAATGTACATCTTCCAGAATTACCGTATAAAGTTAGTAAAAAATAAAACAAATTACCATATTATATCAAACATAGATTCTTATTAGTCCGTGCCCTTCGGGCTATGGTGACTATAGTAATCGATTCTCCTTTTCACATAAACCAATGATATTTAATTGTTTTAAGTTAAAGTTTTGGATAATTTATACAATAAACTTAAAATCCCAGATGATTTAACCAAAGTTTTAAATTGGAGGTTTTATTTGGCTTTTTCCCGAGGCATAATTGAATGATATCTTAGTTTAAAAGAAGCTTAGAACACAAATATGATGAGTAGTTTTGCCCAGTTCAATTAATGCTAGAACTAAGTCTAGCATTACTTCTTGGCATTAAATGTCAAGATGTTTTCCCAATGTTAGCCAACGTTTTCATTCATACAATTACCGGACAACCAACAATGTTACACTCAATCAAGTTGACACATACTCCATACACCTATTCATCCATAGGTGTGCAAAGTGTCCTACTTATATCTTCAATGCTCATTCCTCTCCCCTATATGTGGCCCAAAAATAGCCCCAACGCCTTCCTGTAATTATCCTCTCAAGATAAAAAGACATGCCACATCATCACTGGATTCCTTATTTGCAACTCCTCTACCTGCAAGGATTGATTCCTTATTTGCAACTCCTCTACCTGCAAGATTGAAAAGAGGAACCAATATTGAAAAAGAGCAGAGGAAAGCTTTGAAGCTAGGTGCTTTCAGTTGTAGGAGGGCTAGAATACAATCTCAAACATCACTGGAAGGTAAAATTAACAATCATTAAAATACCAAGTGGAGGTAAAATTTACAACCATTAAAATACTAGGTGAGTAAAATCAAATTTATAATGATTGGTGCTTAGATATAATTTTTTTCCTTCAATTTACCGTAAATATTTATAGTAAATTTCTTGCCCATGAAAAAATGATTACATAGTACTTACCTCATTTCCCCCCTTCTTCATTTCTTGATGGCAGACAATATCAACTCCCGCACATTTGCATACTCTCCTTGAGCGAGCTCTTCCTTTGAACAATCTGCCTCAAGGGAAATTTGCTTTGTTGTTGCACACATATGGACATTATTGCAATTGAACAAGGCCACAACAAACCTACATCACCATGCAAACGTGTGGCTTCTCTATCCTTTAGAAAAGAACCTAGTCTATCTCTGAAGCTTCTCTATCCTTTAGAAAAACACCTAGTATGTCTATGAAGTGGGATTAAGCGAGCTATTACCTACATGTTTTGTCTATGAAGCGGGCTATTACCTAGGCCTCTGCTATATGAAGCGGGCTATTACCTAGGCCTTTTCTTTGTATGAAGATGTTTGTTTTTCCATCTTACTTACTGTTGCAGGACCCCAACCCCCCTTGTCAGGACCGTCTTGTGTTGCTCTTGCCAAGACCAGTCTCTGCATGACCTAGACGAACAGAACAGTTACTCGAAGAGCAAGGCAGAATGGGTGCTCGAAGAGCAAGGTGCCAAATGAATCTCCCATGAAGCACACAATTACACTCGGTTTCAAAGTAGTCGAAGTCAGTTGTAAGGAAATTGTAAGGCAATTAGGTTAACATGCCTAATAATGGTAGGGATTACCAAGGTGCAGTTTTGAGGGTGCCATCCGCAGATACATTGATGCATGCTTTCAAGGAATTGTATTCTACATTTGTTTGTCTTTGGTATTTCTCCCTCCTAATTTATTTAGAATACCTTTGCATTTCTCCTAATTTATTTATAATACCTATGACTTATTTGCTTTTATTTCAGGAACATTGTTGTACATACTAGTTTTCTTTTCCTAGCTTGATGATTTCATTGTTGGTGGTTGTGGGCATGGGTGATCCATCCCATCCCCACTTTTTAGGCGTTCTCCCCCTGCTCGACCTTCTCCCCCAGCTTACGAAGAACACCTCAGCTTCTCTCACATGCTCGGTGTAGGTTACCTTGCTAAATAAAGACTCTTCAAATTATTACTCAACTCCATGTGGCCAAAGAAAGGATTTGAGGAAGTTCAATTTCATGTGTTTCTCCCTGGAGTAAACAATGGCACATATGTGAATCAACGAGCTCAATCAAGGTAAAATATAATGAGAAGAGGAAGTAAATAATAATAGAATATATAGCTATATGGAAAAATGTGATACAACACAATCAATGTTGGTCTACTCTACTTTTCTCTACCCACACGATAATTATACTAAAATTGGGGTTGTGTTGTCATCCAACACCATAGAGAACGTTGTGAATGCACTATGTTTTCCAAAACGTAGATGACGAAGCTCCTCTTTTTGACATCAACATAACTTCTTTAAATGTGTGTATTATGGGTTCACATTACCAACACCAGATGCAGAAGGAGAAGCGTCAGGTTCTCGTCCTGTACGCTCAACAATACGCATAGTATAACTTGATATTTGAGTTATCCCATTATTAAACAAAACCCTTGATGTACATTTCCAAGCACCTGTCAAGAATAATTCAGTCTTAACCTTTACCTTAAATCCCTCCATATTCCTACAGAGGAGATTAGGACGAAAGACATGAATTCACAACTACTTTTGAATTAATAGAGATTATTCTGTGATTGAATATGGTGCGTATGATTCAATAACCTTCACATAAGATTTTGATTCTTAGCTATGATGCGAACACATGGCAGTAGAAGAATGAATCCTATAACCCTCAACCACAGGATTATCTAATTTCATTTTATGCTTATCATTGCACTGCAAAATTTACCTATGGATTAAAATAATCCCTAGAAAGCCATATGCGGATCAGTTGATTATCACTATAGCAAACTTCTACTGCTACAATAATAGGAGGCCATACGAAGAATAGTCGATGTTGGTTCTTCTATAACCATTCAATCTGCATGATGGAATCCTCACCCTTGACGGTGATTCAAGAGCGTCGTTGGGCTAAATTTGGAATGCGTTCCATACCTCAGAGATGTAGTCAAAGGCGTACATGAAGTGCGATGGTGTGTTTGCTTTCTTTCCTCCTAATTCCTTAGGTTCCTTTGCAATTGGTGTTGCTTCCATCACCTAAATTGTTGCTTCTCTAGCTGTTGTATAAGCCTCTGCCCTTTCCTTCGTTGTTGTTGGTTCTTAATCATGGCAAGGTGATAGTTATGATTGATCGTTATGGTATCCTGTCATAATACAATTTTTATAAAAAAATCACAACTATGTTTCCTTAACCTGGTAGGCTGGCACTTTAACATATCACACATCCCCTGCATGCAAAGTACGTGGCTTATACATCACCTGCAAACAAAGTAGTGGTGCATTCTTGAAGTGTTTCTCTGTCCATCCATTCGTCTTTTCCTCTCACACATATGTCTGATTTGACAGTTCAGTTAAGATCTGTCATTCAGACGACCCATATGCAAGTTGGCTTAACAAAACTACATTGGACTGAATCACTCTTCTCATTGTCTTAGCCAGGAACGTGTTGCGGTACACAATATTCCATGTCTAGTACGAAGGGACTTTTGATTTCCATCATATATTATCTAGAAATGGTAACAAAAAAGCTATTGTTTTTGTGTCCATAAATATTGATGAGGAGAAAGTGATCAATATTGTTAATAAATTTACTTGGGGTTGTTTTGAACCGAGCTACACCACATTTATTTTAAAATTTATATTTTTAAATAAAATAAAAATAAAAAACGTCTTCCTAGTGCTTATTAGATTATGGAATAAATGTATAAGTTTCACGATTACCATATTTCTCAAAGAACTCTATCAAGCAATGATGTTAAGGTGACTCAATTCAAAGTTACGAGAAACATGACTTGTTTTTACTTTTTTGGACCCATGTAAAAATCATGTAGAAGTTTGGTATGGTAGATTCAATTTCTTTATACTCATATTTGTGAATATTATTTATTCAATATATCTATCCCTTGTTACATAGTGATATCCTCCACACCCCTAATAGCTTCATCAGAAGAATAGTTTGAAGATAGAACTATCAAATATGCATCCACTTGTAAGTTGTTCGCCTATGAATTTTCTAAATGCAGTTTCATAAATTAAGAACCTAGAGTAATTACATGATCAAGATCCACACGACTGTTTGTTTGGCCTCCTTCGTATAAGCACTGCACAACAAGATAATAAGGATAGTGGTAATGCTTGATTTATATTTGATATCTATACAGCCTTAAGACCCTGAGGGCCATTATATTCTAGTTCCAGGCTTGAGAACAATTTGCGGGTTACAACAAAATCTATTTGGTTGTTATGTGTGAGGTTTGTAACCACTATCATTTCCCTTTTCTTGAGGATGAAATGGAATCTATAATTATTGAAACATGGTCTTAACTGTAAAATGTGGAATATGCCAATAAGGGATTGACCGATAACGTGTGTTCCACCCGTCATTACTCCAAAGATCAGAACTGGCCTCTCCCACATTCCCACCATACATCCTATCTACAAATGATCTGTGTCTACGAGCCCCAATGACATTAATAATATCAAAGTAATTATGCCACAGATACGATGATTTGATTACCACTATAAAATAGTATTCCAATATAGTGTTAGTGATTATGCAATATTGTCGATGGCGAGTTTAGATTGATGGATGCAGTTGATGCAACATAACATAGGACTGGGGAATATGATGATAAACATATTCATGCATTGAACCTGCAAAACAAGAAGAAAGTTGGTGTTGTGGTGGCCATGATGCAAGCGAGAAAGAATTCAAATGGCTTGTTGTCGCAGCGTAATAAGCTGGCAATCTAAGCACAACCATTGAAATGAAAAGTATCCTTTGATGTGACTTGATTCGTTAGCATACTTTGGCATGAAATATTAATGCTTTGTGTGCATTGTAGTCATGATTCATTCTGGAGCTCTACAAATTTAAAATATGTGTTTTATTACAATGAGCGAGCCTGGTTGTATATACAATGTGGAAAACCATACAAACAGTTGTATACTATAGCTTTGCTGCTCCCTTTATCATCGAATATCTTATTGTAATATCTATGTCTCCTCTTTGTTATTTTTTAATCAATATCATCCCTATTATTATCAGGCTACATGTCTCATTGCCACATGTCTCTTTATCAATGATAAGTTGCTAATATTATCAGGTTACATGTCTCTTTATCAATGAAAAGCTAATAATTCCACGACAGGGACTTGTTGCTCTGCAACTCTCTTGTTTTAAAGTGAATTATAATTTTGGTGAATATTATATAAATTGGTATCATGGAGATATATTATATAGGCAAAATGTTCATTCTTATCTTATATATTTTTTTCTTGGAAAAAAATCATAACTTATATTTAAGAAAAAATGAAGGTACATTTTTAGGCGCATAGGCGCATTTCAGCAAGAGCTTCAATATTGAAAATTACACTACAAAAAGTAATCCATCTCCGCACAAGACAAGACCAACATCAATGAATTCTTCTAAAAAAAAATTATTTTCCTGTGGACTAAGGGCTTCATTGGAGAGAGAATCAACCAAAGTGTTTCGATCTCGGAACACATAAGAAAAGGTTATTTTTTGGAATCTTGTAGAAATCACATGAAGCTTAGCAATAATGTAACTAAGTCCCAAATTTGCTACTTGTATCTCACCCCTCATCCAATCTATGACCAATCTCGAATCACCGAAGATTTGTATACAAAGTATACCCCTGTCTATTGCCACTTTAAGAAGTGAAAATAAAGCCTTGAACTCACCCAAATTGTTGGTCCTCAGTCCAAGTTGATTTTCCCTTTTATCATATGTGCATCATAAAGGTGTAAAATAAAACCTGCACCATAATGATTTTCCCTCCCTTGGAAATCACCAAAAAAAAAACCCATCAAACAGTGTTATCAATGCTCAAAAATTGATCTGACCGAGGATGCTAATTGTGTTGTACACCTTTATAACATTCCAAGACACCCAAGACCTGCTATGAGGTTTTGAAAGTAGGGAAAAAAATGTTGTCGAAAATACTGGCATTCCTGGTGATCCAAATTCCCCAAAGCACCAAAATAGGAAGTACTTGCAAATACCTCAACTCTGAGCGAGAGAAATATTCTTGAAAATAGTTTACAAGCAAAGTTTTTTTCCATAGATGAACAATTTCAATCTGCCTTTCAATATCTTTCCAAACCTATTGTGAATATGAGTACTCTAGAAACAAATGTAAGTTTGTTTAATCATGATATTTACAGAGATAACATATACCCAACCTATGCTTGTTGATTAATTGTAGTTAATCCCATGTGTGGACTTTCCCATTCAGAGCTAACCATAATAGTAAAATACTTTTCAAAGGTCCCTGAATCTTCAAGAGCTTGTTATGCCAGCATCAAGAATGTGAATACCCTGGAACTTGTAATGCTTCATACCCCAATTTGGTTGAATATTCACCTCCAATGGAGTTACAAGCCCAAACTAATTCATCCTCCCGATCTAAGATACGAACATGAACATTGTGCAATGAGTTAATAAATTGATCCCATAATGGTTTCCACCATCCATTAAGCCTAAGGTCATTAGAAGATAGCCACCCTTGCACCCAAATATTTTTACTTGAATCATCACCAACTCTATTTAAGGTGCATAACCCCTACACTTGGAGGTGAATTACCATATCCCATGGAAAAAAATATTATCCCCACAACCCAAGATAACATATTGACCAATTTTGACCTGTAACCCAAACCCAAATTTCCATGCCAAAATTTTACCGGTGTTTGGAAATGTTAGGGTTAAATCCCACCATTTTTTGGAAGCAACAATCGTGGATTTTTGCCTTTGTCAGATCCAATCCAACACAGAACCATGAGAGATATAATTATCCGCCAGAATGAACCGCCATATACTATCTCGTTTCAAGAAGACCCATAAGGATTTTGCAACTAAGGCCTTGCCAAAAAGGTGAATATCTTTAAGACCCTAGCCACCTAGGCTCTTGGGGATCGATATACTTTTCCAGTTTGCCAGGTGAGAGCCCAGATATTTGGCACCGCATTTCCAGAAAAAATTGAAGCAAGTTTTTCAGATACGATCCAAGATACCTTTGGGAATAAGTTCCAACAAGTGCCAGTACATCGGGATGGCTTCAATTACTGACTTGATGAGAATCAACCTTCCACCACATGACAAACATCGGTTGCACCAAAAAATGATTATTTTTCTATGTGTGTTAATATCTATTTCCAATCGGTCAACTTGTAATTGTTGGGTTTAAGAGAGAACCCAAGATATTTCAGGCCTACCTACAAGTCACAAGAAGAAAAATTAAATATCTTTGAAAAAAATTGCTTGAAATCATCCTTTACTCTGGAAAATAGACAACATATTTGCATAGATTATTAACCGTCCCAATGGCATCACATAAAAGATTAATAATTTCCTTGAAGGTTTGGGATTCGTGTTCCATGCATTAGCACAATATGAGACCATCATCAACAAACAAAATGTGTGTAAGACTTTCATATTGGCCCTGACTTACCCCTGGACATAACTTTTTCTTTTTGTTGAATTTATTGCCTTACTAAGGCCATCTACTATCAATGAAAATAAATAGGGAGATAGTGGGAAACCTTGATGCAAGCGACGTCGAGCTTGAAAATATGATGAGCTATATCCATTTCGAGTACTGCAAACAAAACTATGGAAACATAAATAATCCATTTAATCACTGATAATTCAAAACCCACTTGAAGTAGGAGTAGTCTGCGATAAATCCAAGAGATCTGATCATATGCTTTTGAGAGGTCAATTTTCATTATCAAGATAAGACACTTTGAAACTTTGATAGTGTGCATGCCTTCCTACGTAGATCCAATTTCTTCATGAATGATATGACCTTTGAGAAATCCAAAATAATCGGGAGTAATGACCAAAGATAAAATAGGCTTGAGTCGAACTACTACAATCTAAGGAATTATTTTATACAAGAAGTTACACTGTCACAAGGAAATCAACCTAAAATCATCGAAATAGTTAGGACATTCCAACTTAGGAATTAATTCAATGAAGGTAGCATTAATACAATGAGGCATTTTACCCGCTAGTCTTACTTCTCCCACCACTCAGAGAAGATCGTCACCAAGTATACCAAAAAAATCTTTGAAGAATTTGGTTTTCCATCCATCGGGGCATGTTATCGCACAGTTTATAGTTTGGGAAAATCCCAACCCAAGAAACAAATGTGTGACACAACTAGGGACACCTATAACTGTCACCTCAATAGATATCACCCTCATTTTAGTGAAGGGCAGGTCCAACACAAGGGAGGATTCGTGGGTGACCTTAGGGGGATTGCAAAGGGATAAGC
>JASDQU010946399.1:15125-27260 GCA_032191745.1 Picea mariana | reverse complement strand
TCTCCCCCTGCTTGACCTTCTCCCCCAGCTTACGAAGAACACCTCAGCTTCTCTCACATGCTCAGTGCATGTTACCTTGCTAAATAAAGACTCTTCAAATTCTTACTCAACTCCATGTGGCCAAAGAAAGGATTTGAGGAAGTTCAATTTCACGTGTTTCTCCCTGGAGCGAGCAATAAACAATGGCACATATGCGAATCAACGAGATCAATCAAGATAAAATATAATGCGAAGAGGAAGTAAATAATAATAGAATATATAGCTATATGGAAAAATACAATACAACACAACCAATGTTGGTCTACTCTACTTTTCTCTACCCATACGATAATTATACTAAAATTAAGGTTGTGTTGTCATCCAACACCATAGAGAACATTGTGAATGCACCATGTTTTCCAAAACGTAGATGACGAAGCTCCTCTTCCTAACATCAACATAACTTGTTTAAATGTGTGTATTATGGGTTCACATTACCAACACCAGATGCAAAAGGAGAAGCGTTAGGTTCTCGTCCTGTACGCTCAACAATACACATAGTATAACTTGATATTTGAGTTATCCCATTATTAAACAAAACCATTGGTGTACATTTCCAAGCACCTGTCAAGAATAATTCAGTCTTAACCTTTACCTTAAATTCCTCCATATTCCTACAGAGGAGATTAGGACAAAAGACATGAATTCACAACTACTTTTGAATCAATAGAGATTATTCTGTGATTGAATATGGTGTGTATGATTCAATAACCTTCACATAAGATTTTGATTCTTAGCTATGATGTGACCACATAGCAACAAAAGAATGAATCCTATAACCCTCAACCACAGGATTATCTAATTTCATTTTATGCTTATCATTGCACTGCAAAATTTACTTATGGATTAAAATAATCCATAGAAATCCATATGCGGATCAGTTGATTATCACTATAGCTATCTTCTACTGCTACAATAATAGGAGGCCATACGAAGAATAGTCGATATTGGTTCTTCTATAACCATTCAATCTGCATGATGGAATCCTCACCCTTGACGGTGATTCAAGAGCGTCGTTGGGATAAATCTGGAATGTGTTCCATACCTCAGAGATGTAGTCCAAGGGTGCGTTTGCTTCCTTTCCTCCTAATTCCTTAGGTTCCTTTGCAATTGGTGTTGCTTCCATCACCTAAATTGTTGCTTCTCTAGTTGTTGTATAAGCCTTTGCCCTTTCCTTCGTTGTTGTTGGTTCTTAATCCTGGCAAGGTGATAGTTATGATTGATCGTTATGGTATCCTATCATAATACAATTTTTATAAAAAAATCACAACTATGTTTCCTTAACCTGGTAGGCTGGCACTTTAACATATCACACAACCCCTGCATGCAAAGTACGTGGCTTATACATCACCTACAAACAAAGTAGTGGTGCATTCTGGAAGTGTTTCTTTGTCCATCCATTCGTCTTTTCCTCTCACACAGATGTCTTATTTGACAGGTCAGTTAAGATTTGTCATTCAGACGACCCATATGCAAGTTGGCTTAACGAAACTACATTGGACTGAATCACTCTTCTCATTGTCTTAGCCAGGAACGTGTTGCGGTACACAATATTCCATGTCTAGTACGAAGGGACTTTTGATTTTCCATCATATATCATCTAGAAATGGTAACAAAGAAGTTGTTGTTTTTGTGTCCATAAATATTGATGAGGAGAAAGTGATCAATATTGTTAATGAATTTACTTAGGGTTGTTTTGAATCGGGCTACACCACATTTATTTTAAAATTTATATTTTTAAATAAAATAAAAATAAAAAACGTCTTCCTAGTGCTTATTCGATTATGGAATAAATGTATAAGTTTCATGATTACCATATTTCTCAAAGAACTCTATCAAGCAATGATGTTAAGGTGACTCAATTCAAATTTACTAGAAACATGACTTGTTTTCACTCTTCTGGACCCACGTAGAAATCATGTAGAAGTTTGGTATGGTAGATTCAATTTCTTTATACTCATATTTATGAATATTATTTATTCAATATATCTATCCCTTGTTACATAGTGATATCCTCCACACCCCTAATAGCTTCATCAGAAGAGTAGTTTGAAGATAGAACTATCAAATATGCATCCACTTGTAAGTTGTTCGCTTATGAATTTTCTAAATGCAGTTTCATAAATTAAGAACCTGGAGTAATTACATGATCAAGATCCACACGACTGTTTGTTTGGCCTCCTTCGTATAAGAACTGCACAACAATATAATAAGGATAGGGGTAATGCTCAATTTATATTTGATATCTATACAGCCTTAAGACCCTGAGGGCCATTATATTTTAGTTCCAGGCTTGAGAACAATTTGCGGGTTACAACAAAATCTGTTTGGTTGTTATGTGTGAGGTTTGTAACCACTATCATTTCCCTTTTCTTGAGGATGAAATGAAATCTAGAATTATTGAAACATGGTCTTAACTGTAAAATGTGGAATATGCCAATAAGGGATTGACCGATAACGTGCGTTCCACCCAATGTCATTACTCCAGAGATCATAACTGGCCTCTTCCACATTCCCACCATACATCCTATCTACAAATGATCTGTGTCTATGAGCCCCAACGACATTAATAATATCAAAGTAATTATGCCACAGATACGATGATTTGATTACCACTATAAAATAGTATTCCAATATAGTGTTAGTGATTATGCAATATTGTCGATGGCGAGTTTAGATTGATGGATGCAGTTGATGCAACATAACATAGGACTGGGGGATATGATGATAAACATATTCATGCATTGAACCTGCAAAACAAGAAGAAAGTTGGTGTTGTGGTGGTCATGATGCAAGCGAGAAAGAATTCAAATGGCTTGTTGTCACAGCGTAATAAGTTGGCAATCTAAGCACACCCATTGAAATGAAAAGTATCCTTTAATGTGACTTGATTCATTAGCATACTTTGGCATGAAATATTAATGCTTTGTGTGCATTGTAGTCATGATTCATTCTGGAGCTCTACAAATTAAAAATATGTGCTTTATTACAATGAGCGAGCCTGGTTGTATATACAATGTGGAAATCCATACAAACAGTTGTATACTATAACTTCATTGCTCCCTTTATCATCGAATATCTTATTGTAATATCTATGTCTCTTCTCTGTTATTTTTTAATCAATATCATCCCTATTATTATCAGGCTACATGTCTCATTACCACATGTCTCTTTATCAATGATAAGTTGTTAATATTATCAGGTTACATGTCTCTTTATCAATGAGAATCTAATAATTCCACGACAGGGACTTGTTGCTCTGCAACTCTCCTGTTTTAAAGTGAATTATAATTTTGGTAAATATTATATAAATTGGTATCATGGAGATATATTATATAGGCAAAATGTTCATTCTTATCTTATATATTTTTTTCTTGAAAAAAAATCATAACTTATATTTAAGAAAAAATGAAGGTACATTTTTAGGTGCATAGGTGCATTTCAGCAAGAGCTTCAATATTAAAAATCACACTACAAAAAGTAATCCATCTCTGCACAAGACAAGACCAACATCAATGAATTCTTCTAAAAAAAATATATTTTCTTGTGGACTAAGGGCTTCATTGGAGAGAGAATCAACCAAAGTGTTTCGATCTTGGAACACATGAGAAAAGGTTATTTTTTGGAATCTTGTAGAAATCACATGAAGCTTAGCAATAATGTAACTAAGTCCCAAATTTGCTACTTGTATCTCACCCCTCATCCAATCTATGACCAATCTCGAATCACCGAAGATTTGTATACGAAGTATACCCCTGTCTATTGCCACTTTAAGAAGTGCAAATAAAGCCTTGAACTCACCCAAATTGTTGGTCCTTAGTCCAAGTTGATTTTCCCTTTTATCATATGTGCATCATAAAGGTGTAAAATAAAACCTGCACCATAATGATTTTCCCTCCCCTGGAAATCACCATAAAAAAAAACCCATCAAACAGTCTTATCAATGCTCAAAAATTGATTTGGCCGAGGATGCTAATCGTGTTGTACACCTTTATAACATTCCAAGACACACAGGACCTGCTATGAGGTTTTGAAAGTAGGGAAAAAAATGTTGTCGAAAATACTGGCATTCCTGGTGATCCAAATTCCCCAAAGCACCAAAATAGGAAGTACTTGCAAATACCTCAACTCTGAGCGAGAGAAATATTCTTGAAAATAGTCTACAAGCAAAGTTTTTTTCCATAGATGAACAATTCCGATCTGCCTTTCAATATCTTTCCAAACCTATTGTGAATATGAGTACTCCAGAAACAAATGTAAGTTTGTTTAATCATGATATTTACAAAGATAACATATACCCAACCTATGCTTGTTGATTAATTGTAGTCAATCCCATGTGTGGACTTTCCCATTCAGAGCTAACCATAATAGTAAAATACTTTTCAAAGGTCCCTGAATCTTCAAGAGCTTGTTATGCCAGCATCAAGAATGTGAATACCCTGGAACTTGTAATGCCTCATACCCCAATTTGGTTGAATATTCACCTCCAACGGAGTTACAGGCCCAAACTAATTCATCCTCCCGATCTAAGATACGAACATGAACATTGCGCAATGAGTTAATAAATCGATCCCATAATGGTTTCCACCATCCATTAATCCTAAGGTCATTAAAAGATAGCCACCCTTGCACCCAAATATTTTTACTTGAATCATCACGAACTCTATTTAAGGTGCATAACCCCTACACTTGGAGTTGAATTACCATATCCTATGGAAAAAAATATTATCCCCGCAACCCAAGATAACATATTGACCAATTTTGACCTGTAACCCAAACCCAAATTTCCATGCCAAAATTTTACCGGTGTTTGGAAATGTTAGGGTTAAATCCCACCATTGATTGAAAGCAACAATCGTTGATTTTTGCCTTTGTCAGATCCAATCCAACACAGAACCATGAGAGATATATCTATCCACCAGAATGCACCGCCATAGACTATCTCATTTCAAGAAGACCCATAAGGATTTTGCAACTAAGGCCTTGCCAAAAAGCTGAATATATTTAAGACCCTAGCCACCTAGGCTCTTGGGGATCAATATACTTTTCCAGTTTGCCAGGTGAGAGCCCAGATATTTGGCACCGCATTTCCAGAAAAAATTGAAGCAAGTTTTCCAGATACGATCCAAGATACCTTTGGGAATAAGTTCCAACAAGTGCCAGTACATTGGGATGGCTTCAATTACTAACTTGATGAGAATCAACCTTCCACCACGTGACAAACATCGGTTGCACCAAAAGTTGATTTTTTTTCTATGTATGTTAATATCCATTTCCAATCGGTCAACTTGCAATTGTTGGGTTTAAGAGAGAACCCAAGATATTTCAGGCCTACCTACAAATCACAAGAAGAAAAATTAAATATCTTTGAAAAAAATTGCTTGAAATCATCCTTTACTCTGGAAAATAGACAACATATTTGCATAGATTATTAATCGTCCCAATGGCATCACATAAAAGATTAATAAGTCCCTTGAAGGTTTGGGATTCATGTTCCATGCATTAGCACAATATGAGACCATCATCAACAAACAAAATGTGTGTAAGACTTTCATATTGGCCCAGACTTACCCCTGGACATAACTTTTTCTTTCTGTTGAATTTATTGCCTTACTAAGGCCATCTACTATCAATGAAAATAAATAGGGAGATAGTGGGAAACCTTGATGCAAGCGACGTCGAGCTTGAAAAAATGATGAGCTATATCCATTTCGAGTACTGTAAGCGAAACTATGGAAACATAAATAATCCATTTAATCACTGATAATTCAAAACCCACTTGAAGTAGAAGTAGTCTATGATAAATCCAAGAGATCCGATCATATGCTTTTGAGAGGCCGATTTTCATTATCAAGATAAGACACTTTGAAACTTTGATAGTGTGCATGCCTTCCTACATAGATCCAATTTCTTCATGAATGATATGACCTTTGAGAAATCCAAAATACTCGGGAGTAATGACCAAAGATAAAATAGGCTTGAGTCGAACTACTACAATCTAAGGCATTATTTTATACAAGAAGTTACACAAGGAAATCAACCTAAAATCATCGAAATAGTTAGGACATTCCAACTTAGGAATTAATTCAATGAAGGTAGCATTAATACAATGAGGCATTTTACCCACTAGTCTTACTTCTCCCACCACTCAGAGAAGATCGTCACCAAGTATACCAAAAAAATCTTTGAAGAATTTGGTTTTCCATCCATTAGGGCATGTTATCGCACAGTTTATAGTTTGGGAAAATCCCAACCCAAGAAACAAATATGTGACACAACTGGGGACACCTATAACTGTCACCTCAATAGATATCCCCCTCATTTTAGTGAAGGGAAGGTCCAACACAAGGGAGGATTCGTGGGTGACCTTAGGGGGATTTCAAAGGGATAAGCAAGGAGATAAAATAACACCCCTATAGGTTAAGGTCAAAGATGAACTTGAGGCTTGAGGAGAGAGTATTTGGATTTGGTAAATGGTTACTAAGGTTGTGTACCTGCAAAACAATGTTAGACAAACCAAAATAAGACCAAATATAATGATATAACCCTCAATACAAGTGGGGAATAAACAAGAAACCTTGTTGTCCCAAATTGTAGCAGTATATATATTAGCAATGAATAAATTATAACGACTGCAAATTAAATCATCAAAGTCAATATATAATATTGGATAATAATGTTTGCAATTAGTAGATAATCATCCAATGTTTAAACCAAGACTTTGATAGCAAAAGAGGGGTGCTAAAGAGTGCTATCATCGGAGTTTTGTAACAACCCTATCGCTGTAGAAAATTTTTGCTACAACAACAAGTTCTATCCATTAAAATCAGCAGGTAAGCCACCCAAACAATAGCTCTTAAAAAATAGATCAAATATCTCAGCTTACAAGTAAATTTCAGCGGTAGAAAAGTTGGAAAAGAGTATGAAAGAATGAGTTTGTTGCAGCCATGTTGGTTGTAACTTAATGTTTGTTACAACAGCTCAATCACTTATCAAATCAAGATGCCCCTAGGGAACAATATAGCTTCAAGCATGTAAAATTTAAATCCAAACTTGAACAAATTCAATATCTCAAAATTCATGTTTACCGATACAACAATATTCAATCTCCAATGCGAAGATTAGTGCCTTATTATTGTGTGAATGGAGTCTCTTCCTTGGATGACAAGTTAAATGAAGAGGAAGAAGAGATCTTTGTTGAGAGTTAAACCCTTATAAAACCCAACAACAATCCTTCTAAATCATCTAGCTTAAAATCCAAGATGAATTAGGGTTTTAATGATTTCTCTAGGGGTGTAAACCCTCTTACTTCCTAGAGAAAAAAAATCCTAGCCAAACCTTGCAACAAGGGTATAAACCTTATTACTCATTGAGGCAATCCTTGTAGCCTTTCAATGACAAATAAAATTAAATCTTGGTGGAGGGTGTAAGCCCTTTTACTCATCCTAGGGTTTTAGATATATTTCTCGAATTTGAGCAAGTAAAATGACAATAAATTGCAAAAAATTACTCACCAATCCTAGATATAGCATTGCAACATACCATTAATACCAAGATACCATGCAGAAAATGTCAAAGAAACACCACCAAGAGAAGTCTCTGGCTTTTATTTCTCCAAATAACAAGTGTTGCATCCATTATTATATGAAAAAGAGAGATAGCGATTTTGCCCAAGGAGGCCAAACTTTCAGTCCAAGAGTATGTAATTCACAAGTGATGAGTTATGAAAATGAAAAAGAGATGGTCCTATATTTATATGAGGCCTTCTAAACCAATTTGTCCACATAAAATTGACAACAACAAACAAAAACAAAATAGGTTTGACCCCCTTATTTTCTTTTACAACTTGCAAATACGAAAATTACATAAAGTAAAACCCTAAAAAGGGTGACATATTGCCCTAGAAGGGTGATGTGAGGCATCAAAGTGAGACGTTGAGACTCAAAATGTAGATCGTTGGGCCTCCAAAGTCCATGTGTCAAGCTCTCATGTGCTAGAGTTTCATGCCATGCATCTCCTTCCTTCAAACCACATCACATCACCTATGGAACCCAAGAATGGGATCCCCCAGTAGTGACCCTTTCCTCGAGGGTGACCCCTTACTAAGAAACCATGCCAACCACCAAGGTGAAATAAGGAAAAAAGTATAATTTCTAAGAAAACATTTTCATAATCAAGAAAAGAATATTTGCAACATTCTCAAATTCTTCAATTATTAAAGTGCAACTTACCACGAGACCGGACTTGTTACCTCATGAAGCAATACATGTTGTCCTTTCTAGGCCATGTCAGTGCAACGAACGTTGCTATGTTTTTGATGATGAATGGTGATGTGTGGTGGAGAAGAGGGTCTCTTTCTGCTCAATATGGTCTCAATTGATCATCTGGATCTCGACACTCCATGTCTTCTACTTGTGGGCCTTGAGACATCATCTCCTTAGTTACCCCTAGCCTGGGGGGGGTAACAACGCTTAGAATTTATCTCGCTTAAAAGAAGTAATTATAGCTAAAAGTCATTTTCTTTTACCTCACCAAATAAATCACGATTGTCCACCTTCTCAATGAGTCAGGGAAACTACATGATGAGTTTTAGTATTTTCCCCATGTTGACCCGCTCTGGCTCCTTAAATAAAGACTCAAAGTGATTCATTCCAAAAACTGCAAAGTTTGAAAACCCTCTCACCTTATCTCCACATGGATCATGAAGTTCCATGCAAATACTATTATAATTCCTCTGAAAGTTGACAAATTTATAAAAAAAACTTTGTATTTTGGTCCCCTGTCGAAATCCAAAGAGCCCTACTTTTGAGCTGCCATGTTTTCTCTTGTTCCGGCAATATATTTGAGTGATAAGCTTCTAAAATAATCTTGACACCTTTCCATATCATAATTGGGACCCTAACCTCCAATAGACATAGAATACAAATGATCCAGTTCTTCTTCGATGTTCCTAAGAGCTCGGTATTGTTGCAACCTCCCGTCCCTTTCCTAATTAGAAGTATTTTCCTTAAGTGGTTGCATGCTTGTAACACATTGAACACCAACTGGGATTCCAACATCAACCGTATAATATCTCCAATTCTCCCTGACAAATTGGCGAAATCCCTCATCTTCAAACCATGATCGGTTGTACTTGAATGGGGCTCCTAGCTTCCCCAATCCCTTCTTAAACTCAAAAAATATTGGGCAGCAATCCAAACATTGAACTTGCCCCATCCATGAATGAAAAATATCAAAGGATTGCAATAACTCATGGTGAACAAGGAAATTTTCCAAAAGTTTCACCACACCGACCACACCAACCCGATTATTGCTCTAGGTAAGGCACAAAGATACGAGTTCCATATTGATCCAACTCAAATCTTCCAAATGGTCATTGAAGAAATTATACAAACGATCCTCTCTGGAAGACTACCCCCAAGTCTCATCCTGACTCAATGTAAAATATAATTCACCACCAATAATCAAGTTCCCAAAACTCAAATAATTATAAGAAAATAACCTAGACCAGAAATTCTCCGTACCCTCATATGGCCCGTTCAAATTAATAATCGAAAAGGAATGATCTAATTCCTTGTTGTAAACTTCGGTACATAAACCTGACACAATGGAAAAGTAATTTATAAGAGATCAGTTAAAGGATAGACATGTGATAAGTCCCCTCGAAACACCCATCGATTTCACTCCATAAAAACTCTAACCAAGGGATATTTTAGTTAGTTCCTTAATAAGTACACATGAGGGACCCGTTGTTTCTTTTAACTAATATGATATCTGGTTACTCCACTGCCACAAAACGTTTTAGGGATAGTTTCTTGAGCCTTCCCCCTAGGACTCTCATGTTAACTGCAATGAGCTTCATAATGGGTCCACAAGTGGGGGTTGTCCTGCTCTAAGGACCGAGTGAGTGGTTTTTGTCAGCCTTGAGAGATTTCATAGTGGGCACGGTCTTGTGTGTGATTCGAAGTTGATTTCTAGCCCACCCTACTCAGTCTGGATTGTTTAAAACTATCAAAATCCAAACCCCCCGAAGAATGGATAGTGGAATGAGGATGAAGTAAATAAGGTTCTCGACCAATTGAGGAAGAACTGTCATTAGAGGAGCATGGCTGTAGGGAGTCTGAGACTGGTGAGGAACCCGACTCACTAGCAAATTTGGGTCATTTTGCGACAGCTATTTCAATGCTCTTGCGACATTATGTCGTGGATATTGCGATGAATCTTGAGTCTCTCAAACGTCATTTCATGGAACGTGGAAATTTCGACGAACTTGAATTAACGTCGCAAGAGCGACGACCGTAGGGAACTTCTCACAATTACGACCAAAAAAAGAAAGATTGTTGGCAATACGACAATATAAGCAAACTAAGTGAAACCAACTGTTCTTCGCAATTGCGACAACAGTTTTCGTGGTCTATATAGAAAATTCATCACGGGATTTTTTATTGTCATCAAAATTGTGACAACAACTTTTCTTGGTTTATATAGCAAATTTGTCGCAGGATTTTTTATTACCGTTGAAATTGCGACGACAACTTTTCTTGGTTTATATAGCAAATTTGTCGCAGGATTTTTTATTACCGTCACAATTGCGACGACATCTTTTCTTGGTTCATATAGAAAATTCTTCGCAGGATTATTATTGTCGTTGAAATTGCGACGACAACTTTTTTTGATTTATATAGAAAATTTGTCGCATGAATTTTTATTGTCATTGAAATTGCAACGACAACTTTTCTTGGTTTATATAGCAAATTCGTCGCAGGATTTCTGTTGTGTGTCAAAATTGCGACAAAAAATACAAATTTAAAAAATAAAATTAAAAAATTATTTTTGGGAGAAATAAATAAAATTTTATTTTAGAGCAATCTTGAGGGAATTAATGCTAACTTGAAAGTTACCATTAATCCATGTTAATCCATTATGGGATCAAATATGCACTTGAAAGTGATTTTAAGATAATATATGGTAAGAGTGTGCCCCGGGAAGAGGCCAAATAAGGCCTCCAAATTAAAACTTTAGCCTAAAAACCAAAAGTGACTTGGAAATGTGCATGAAACTATTAAAACTTTGCTTAAGTTGTTTGGTTTTTGTGCCATAATAATACAACCATGAAAAATTGATTACTATAAGTTCCTGCTGCCCAAAGGGCAGGGACTAATAAAATAAAACAAGCCTTGGAGAAAACAAATGAAAACTGAGGGGATATTATAGCTATAGGTAAGCATGAATGTATGAGTTCATAAAAATAATGATGTTTCAAGGAACACAGTTCTAACACAATAGATTGCGTACATGATTTACTACAAAAGGTCTTCATAATTGTAGGAGGGAATTGAACATTATTTTTAGTATGTTCCTAAACATTAATAGAAAGAAATTCCATCCTTTATTGTGTTCCTAAACATTAATAGAAAGCAATTTCATCCTTTATTGATTTTATCATTTTTTGGTATTCAAAATCTATGGTGAAATTATATTTTCTCATTTTTTGGTATTCAAAATCTATGGGAAAATTATATTGACACTAGGAACAACATTTGGTAAGCTAATTGTATGCTCTCAATATTGAAGGTATATATTCTCTTTATGTATATCTATGTGCATAAGTGTATTTAGTACTAACATAATGTTTTACAAGACAATTCATGAATGCTACATTAACATGCATTTTCTATAAGATCCTAAAATATTCATGCTCAAGTACCAAAGGGAAATAAATGTACAATTCATGAATGCTACATTAACATGCATTTTCTATAAGATCCCAAAATATTCATCCTCTAGTACCAAAGGAAAATAAGTACCAAAGGGAAATAAATGTAATGAATGTTCACTAAACTACTTCTCTCAACAAAGAACTATGATAATCCTCCAAAGAAACCATATTTCCATATGCATTCAATATGTTGATTAAGTCAATTCCATAAAATTGGTAGCAAGTAGCATTAACATGGAGCTTTCCTATTTCTCATTGCATTGACTACACTTTAGGGCATTAACTTGGTGGTAGCTTGGACTTAACCATGAGGTTTTTGGTTTCTTGTTTATCATTTCTTTGTTCAAGAGTTTATCATGTAATTACAATAATGATAT
>JASDQU010946398.1:25705-39088 GCA_032191745.1 Picea mariana | reverse complement strand
GGGTGACTTTGACTTTGCGTGTCTGATATGGGTCCTACTGACTTGGAATCAAGATCATGATAGCTTGTTGAAAATCTTGTTCCGATCCATGCCACTTGAAAGTTTTGTACCCCTTGAATAGAACAATTTTGACATGAGGAAGAAATGCTATGGGAAGGCCCACAAGTCCCTGAGTGCACCCAACTGATACTCTTTCAAGGGCAGAGGCCATAGTAACTATGACCCCCGCCACTGTCTTTGACTGGAACCATAGCACCAAGGGGAGTTTATATAGAAGTAACTGTGTAAAACACCATGTTGAGCCCAGAGCAGATTTTTGGGTCAACAGTAGGGTACGTGGCGTTGATGTGGTAGGGTACATGGTGCTGACATGGATAGAGGTTGACTGGGCAGTTGATGTGACAGGTGGACCAATTAGGGAGTGACACATGTCACCACTGCAAGGATGACATGCGACACATCTATATTGCTGATGTGGCAGGTCCAAAACATGGCAGGTATAGTTGGAGTAGACATGTGGCATATGTGGACAGCTGGACCAATCGAGTGCTGACACGTGGCATCAATTTGGGCGAGTGGTGAGGTGCCACGTGGCCCATACATGGGATGCCACATGGCACCCATTCATTGGTTTAAGTTTTGGGAAAAATTATGGGTATCCACTAGATTTGAACCTGTGACCTCTGGTCTGGGAAACGTATTGTCAGGGTCGGGTTAGCCAGCCCACCCTCATTTTAGTTCTTAGCCCTATTGCTCACCACTTATATTTGAAGTTGTATTGAATGTAATATGGCGAAACAAAAGGGCTAGGGCCTAGCCCCAGCCCCTGACGTATACCCATATGCACATTCCATTGTGACCTTGACTCTATGTAAATGTGCCTCATTACACCTAGCCCTCGATCCAGTGATACACCATAAGACTCGAGGATATTTCATTTATTGGCATGAAGGTTAGGGGGTTATCCTCGGTCGGTCAGGCTAGCCCGCTGACTAGGGAGATAAACCATGGGCTACAACAGTTTTGTTTAGAGTGTGGAGGAACAATCCGTGGCCACATGGCCTGGTGCATGAGACTAGGAGTGGAAATCTAGGGGAGGCTAGTGTGCCAGGTATCAACACGATGCTACATGGGGCGGGTCAATAGGACCAGGGTCCAACGAGTAAGGGGTTGCGACCTAATATTTCTCAAAAAGTGGGTATTTAACATTATAATATGGTTTTTAAATTATTTTAACAACAGATTTGTGGTATTTTGGTCATTTTTGGGGGATATTAGGCCCTTTTTTAGGCCAGATCTTGGGGGGAAGTTGGGATATGGTTACCAACTTCAAATCTATATAAACCAAAGCTTCTTGAACCCATGGAAGGTGGTTCAGAGTAGGTTTAAACTGAATATTTTCCAAGCCAAAGCCATTTTTATGCAGGGAATATTTTGAGGAGCACACCTTTGCGGGCCATTTCTGGGAGCTCCGTTCATCCGATTTCAGTGTCATCAGTTTTGTTGGGTTCTAGAGATTTGGTAGAACAAGACCATATCAGTTTGTTATCATTTTGGAAATGTTGTGATGTACTTTTAAATATTTGAACAGAAATAATAAAATCCTCACCCACTGAGACAAAGGACCGGAGACGTAGGCCAGATTGTCAAACTCTGTTATCACATTGATGTTTATGGTTTGTTGTTCTTCTTTATTTATTTAAGATTGTATATGTATATATGGTTGTCATTATTCATTCATAATTCTTCCTCTTCCATTCAACTTCCTAAATGGTTAATGAACACATGTTAAATAACTAAACCATTATCGTATAAAAGATCTATTAGGATCATCATAGCCTATTGATATATTGTCAAAATGGAGAAAAATATTAAACAAAAGACACAACAGTTTGGGTATGTGAACCCCTCACAGCAGAAGTAAGGAAATGGAAGCCCCAACCCACAGAACAAAGGATAGAGAAAATATGGGAAACTTTAGGACAACCATTGTAAGCTGCAAGAAAAGAAGGACAATGGGAAGATGAAGTAAGATACCGGGAAGTGGTGTGACTTCCATAAGAGCCCCTAGAATAAAACTATTGATTGTCACTCAAAGAAGTGATTGGTGGCTGAGGTAAAATCCTTTGAATCAGGTGTGAGCTCCGTCTCCGAGTCAGAACCAGAAAAATGGAGACAGATCATTGATGCAGAACCCAATGCCATCATTTCTACCACCAAGATGCATCCCAGTGAACCTGATGACCCAGAGTAAGCCGAGTGCCTCTTTCATTCAAAAATGTGGGAGAAATGAACTCTATTTCACTTCATCATTGATAGTGGTATCCAAAAGAACCTCATCTCAGTAGAGGTCATCAAGCGGATAACCCTACGGAAAATGTTGCACCCACAACCCTACACCATTGAATGGTTATGTCAAGGAAGCAATATTCACATTAACTAATAGTACCGCATGACATACATAATCGAGCCATTCAAAGATGAGGTATTGTGTGATGTTTCTCTCCTTGAGTTTTGTGATGTTATTTTGGGCCAACCTTATTTATGGAAACATCATGTTGTATTTGAGTATAGGCCTTGCAGTGTTATTATTACTTTGAATAAGAAATTGTATAGGATACCCAAGGTAGTCCCACCTAGTGGTATTTCCTTGATCTCTACCAAGAAATGCATGAAGGTCATTATCAGACCCGAAAATTTGTCTTTTTCATGATTCACTCTTAGAGTGAGAAAAAGGTTGCAACCACATCCATGGCCTCCGCAATTGACCTCTCCACACAACAAAAGAAAGTGGATAAGGTCGTGGAAGAATACAAAGACATCTTCTCTTCACCTATTGGGGTACCTCTTCACTTTTTGGTCAAGCATCCCATTGATATGACCCCCGGTGCACCGTTACCCAATGGTCTAGTCTATCATCTCTCTTTGCTAGAAAATGAGGAGATCAAGTGTCAGATCCAATAAATTCTCCATAAGGGGCACATCTGACCCAAATCATCACCTTGTGGAAGCCCAATTGTGCTGGTGCAGAAGAAAGACGAGACATGGTGACTCTACATTATATACCAGGCCCTAAATAAAATCACAGTCAGGAACCAGTACTTGTTTCCCCGAATCAATGATCTCCTTTATTAGCTCAAGGGGGCCAAATAATTTAGTAATATTGATATGAAGTCTGGCTACCATCAGATCCCAATAGAACCAAAAAATGTATGAAAAACTACCTTCAATTTAAAAGAAGGTATATTTGAATGGTTGTTCATGCCCTTTGGTTTGATAAATGCACCAACAACTTTCATGAGGATCATGGATGATATCTTGTGGCGTTTCACTAATTATTTTTTGGTGGTGTATCTAGATGACATCCTCTTCTAAAAAAATACTTGGGAATGACACTTGCAACATATTCAACAAGTTCTGCACACTTTGTGACAACACAAGCTATATGCCAACTTGGAAGAGTGCTCCTTCGGCATGGACAGGGTCCAGTACCTAGGATACATTGTTGATGCACATGGTGTGCATGTTGATCAAGAAAAGATCCAAATTATACATGATTGTGTAGCCCCAACCACACTCACTGAGCTTCAGTGATTCTTAGGCCTTACCAATTTATATTGAAGTTTCATGTTGGGATTCTCCCATATTGCATGGGCCCTCATCCAAATAACCATGGGTGGTGGTAAGGAAAAACATGTGTGGGGCATTTCTCAATAGAAAGCATTCAATGATCTGAAGCAATGCTTGTGCTCCACCACAGTTCTTTCATTACCTAACCTGCACCAACCCTTTGAGATCAATACAGATGCTTTAAACTATGTTGTGGGTGTAGTCCTCACACAGCAAGGCCACATTGTGGCTTATCATAGTGCGACACTATCATATGTCATCGATAAGTACCCTACTTATGACAAAGAAATGTACTCCATTGTGAAATCCTGTCGCCAGTGGAGGAATTACATTCTCGGGAAGGAGATAGTCATCCACACTGATCATAAGCCATTGTAGTTCATGCAAACACAAGGAAAATTTCAAAATGACCGCCATCAAAAGTGGTCCACATATTTGTAGTAGTTCCACCTCAACATCAAGTATAAAAAAGGAAGCACCTATTAGCACTGAAAGTAACACTTTGACTGCTAAAGTGTAAGATCAACACCCATCAGTAGGTTAAATATATGTTTTCTGATAAGGTAGAAAATGGATGAAAACTCGGGAAAATAGTATAAATCACAGCTTACTTCACACAATTTGCACCGGCAAATAAGGCTCTGGATAACTTTGATCATGGTTTTAGAAAAAATGATGAGTAGGTGGAAGACTTAATAAGAAGAAAGTGAAATGTCTATCATCTACATAAGGCAGTATGACAAACATATAAAGAAAAACTCTTTGAAACGAGAAAATATTATAATCAAAGAGATTAATTATGATATATCTGTAAACAACATTACAACATATCCTCTATTGCAACAATCTATAAATTAGCCAACGAATCTTTCACTCGACTGTGATTAGAATTAGAAGACAAAAAGATGATATGAAAAATAACTGATTTTCATTATCCAGAGAATATTAAGTCTGATACACAAAAGAGAAGGAATTTTTGTAATACACATAGTATCAAAAGTGAGTCCTCTCTTACACCATTCGAACCCTCTATCGGATTTACAATAGTTTTTTTATAACCTATAATGCCAGTGACAACACTATAATTCAAATAACAACCTTATCATAGGATCCTTGTGCCCTCAAAGTTGTGTGGCAACATGTGGATAACATAAAACAACCAAAATGCTAAAATTTAGGCTAATGTTCACGATGTCTTCAAAATATTCTTTATGGATGATGAAGTGTCCGCTTGAGCGCTTCTCCCTTTGGCAGGTGGCCTCCCAGATAATAAATGAACATCATATAACTGGTTTGCAATGATCTTTGACACCTGGAAATTGTTCCTCCCTTCAAAAACTCCAAAATCTGAGTTCACAACACCTGTCTGTATCAGCTAGTTCGCAGCGTTAGGCGTTGCGAACTTTCCTGTAGAAGCTTATTTCATCTGATAAATCCTTAAAATGTTCCAAAAACTATCTCCAATGCCCAAAAATGTTGTAACCACTTATGATCATGGTATATAACAGGAAGAGAACATCTCAGGAGCTAAGCATGGTTTCTCAAGCATAACCAGCCTCAAAATTGCAAAATGCAAAAACATGAAACTTTCCAAAAACTGATAAGGGTTAAGGGGTTTCAATTTCTTCATTTTCTAACTCTAGAGCTCCTCCTGGTGGCATCTTTAGCCAACATACCCAGATTTCTCTTGCTCAACTCTTCTTTATAAGGTTGTAGTTATGTCTTTATCTTCCTAATATGAGATTGCTGAGATTTGTTTTTTCTATAGAGGTTTCTGAGATGCCTATGGAGGGGCAAGAACCTCTTAACCTATAAGTTTTCTCTATCAATAGTTTTATGATGCATATCTAGTGTCTCACTCAACTCCTTCGTGAAGGAAAAATCTTTCTTTTTCATCTTCTCAACCTCAACTCTTGCTTCCTTGAGTTTTCTTTTCAATCTTTTAAAGGTGGGATTTTCTTGAGGAGTAGTTATATCAAAAATATCATTGGGATCCTCAATAGCTGTATATTTTCCTTTCCTCTCAGCTGAAACTATTACTTCATCTTCCTTCACATGGATATCCTACTTAGTTGTTGCTCTAGTAAAAGATCTCTTAGACCTGGCCTTGTCTGCAACAATGGGTGAAGAGAACAATAACTTTATTCCTCTCAAACCTATGGCTTTAATTAAAGGAACCTCCATTGGAATGGGATCTAGCATGGGTGAAGCTTCTCTCTATGAATATTGTGAAGGTCTTCCTTCTTCATCCTTCTTTCTGGTTCTATCAGCCTTAGCATTTATAATATTCTTTCTTTTATTTCTTCCCTCTAAATGTACAACCTTCTAAATAGGAACAAGACTTTGTATTTTAGACTATGGAGTGGGAGAAACATTCAACTAAAACTATGGATAAGTGAGGAATGTTTCCCACTTAGTGTTTGTTTTATGCAATTCTTCCATCACAAGCATTTTGATAAGACCAGGGTGGAAAACACTAGTGTCCACTTTCTTGGATTTAGCTTGAACCCTGTCAGACATTTTTCCAATACTTCTAAATAGGTAGAAAGGGAGATTCATGACTTATTTCCTTTTGAAGTGAAGCAACAACCTTATATGGTATTGGTATATCATGTTAAATCTCCCTTCACATGTAAAATACCTCTAAATCACCCTCAACATTTTATCAAATCCTTCAAGCATATGATTTTGGGGTACCGCTTTAGACATATTTTCCCCTTGGTAACATGTCTTGAGGAACTCATTGGAGAAAGAGGAATTTAATGTCATAGCCTTGAACCACCTCTCTCCAGTGTTGGGTATCTTAGTTGCAGCTAAGATAGACAACTCTAAAACTTCAAACTCTAATGTTCCCACCTTGGTTTTTGTACCATCAAAGTTGGATGCAAATTCTCTGGACACCTCAAGGTGCCCCCTTTGCATCTTTTGAAAAACATTAATGCAGCCCACTCTCTGAAAGGCCTCTCTGATCATAGGTTCAGAGTCAAGTAATTTCATGTTATAGGAATTCGTTCTCACTGTTTCACCTCCGTTATGGGTATTCTTATGTTGTGGGTTGTCCATAACTACTGCTGAGGAATGCTTTCTGTGAGTTGTAATAACAAGTTGATGTATGCAAACATAGATATAAGATACTAGGGTTTTGATGACAAAATGTCTTCCATAGGTTGACTGTGTACAGGATTTTATACAATTCACTTTATGGATATCCAGGGATGAGAGAGTGTAGTCTTCAAATAGGAGATATAAATATAGGAAACTAGAATTTACAATAAGAGAAAGAAACCTATGAATTCTCTACTTGAAATGGGGATTTTATGACAATACCAGTATCCTTTAGCAGTATGAAAAATGCATGTAATAATTAAACTTAATCTGACAGTTGATCAACCAAAAATACAAGTTGAAATGGTATAGAGTCTCTCCTTTGAATTTGAGCTTGTCAAGTATGTAGAGGAAGGCTTTCAACAGAACTGGAACAAGGGGTTCGTAGTGATGAGTTTGAAACAAAAGGTTCACAGCGCCAGAAGAGAGGGTTTGTGCTGGGAAATATCAAATGAGAAAATGAAATCTAGGTAGTGGGATGGATAGATGAGGTATTAAAGGTGATAAGGTTTGATAGGCATTGTTCAAAGCATGAAGGAAATGGATGTGAAATAATTCAACAATAGAATAACACAATTCCAAGTGCTGAGGGGTGAGACCAGCAAAAGTCTCTCCTTTAGCCTTTAGACAACATATAAATATTCCTGGAGTACCTGATAGACTTGTGTTTGTTGTTGATGTTGTTAAATTTTAACAGGAATGTACGAAAGTAGCTCAACCTCTAACTCTCCTCTTAAGCAAGTTCGGAATGTCTTTGTGTAGCACCAAGTTCACAGCACCGAGCTCAAATATGATTTTCACACTTGGAGAAAACAATTAGAATCCTTTATGACATAATCCTTGGACATTTGTTTAAAATATCATCTCTGAAAAGAATGATATATTCTGCATGTGTTGTTCGGATAATCCATAGTTGGTGTCATTTCGTCATCGACGTTTCGAATCTGAATCGGGATTCATCATCAGGACTAATCGTTGAATGAGAGCTAGTTGATCATCATCAACTAATACTTTAAATGCAAGAAAATTTTTAATTTAAAAGTTATTAACTAAGTCGGCTATCCTAATTTCGGAATTTAATTTAATTAATGAGACTTAATGACACCAACTGTGGATTATCCGAACAACACATGCGAAACTCCTCACCACAGAAACTTAAAAACATCAATGATATATTCTTTGACACAATCCATAAATGAAATGATGGAAATGAATGCATGGTTTACCTTTGAATGCGTTGCGAACTCTCCTAGTGAATTGGCAATGCACATATCAAAAATGATTTAACAACTAAACTGGTAAAAGGTGATAAAAGGGGGTTTGCGTACAACATGGAGGTGTGACATGTCAGGGTGATGATGGAGAATTTGAAACATGTGACTCATGGATATTTAAATGACTTGTTATGATAGCAAGGCATAAACCAGGGACTCTAGACCAAAGCCAAAATTAACCTTATATTATTTAAATCAAAATTTGAAAAATTACAATAGCAAAGGGACATAAAAAACCTAAAACTTAATGAAAACCAATGAATCAAAATAAAAAATTAAATGATTTTTTACCCTTGCAATTATATGCGATAATAGTACCAACCAAGTCATTGATTGCCTTAGCCAACCTCTAGTCGCGAAACTCACCACAGTGCTAGATTGTTGTGGCCACGAGACCTTTGGATGGCCCCACCTCTATGAGAGAGATCCTGACTTCGCCAACACCTACCAGATGTTGGGCAAAAACACAGTTTTCACTAATTTCCATCTTCAGGATGAGTTGTTGTTCCATCTAGGCCATATCTGCATTCCATCAAGCAAGTGAATGAAGTTGATTTGGGAATCCCACGACAGACGGGTGGTAGGACACTTTGGCATAGAAAACATAGTGGAAATATTAAAGTGAAATTTCTACTTGGTGAAACTTCGCTAGGATGTTAGCAATTGTATACGGTCTTGCACTACCTTTTTTATTGCCAAACTGGCCACTAAGAAACGAGGCTTGTACACTCCTCTTCCTACTTTTGACAGGCTCTATGAATCCATATCAATGGAATACATGTCAAACCTCCCATCCACCAAGTGGAAAATGACTTTGTTTTTGTGGTTGTTGATTGCTTTTCTAAGATGGTGATTTTGACCACTTGCAATAAGAGCATCACAGTGGAGGCCACTGCCAATCTCTTCTTTTAACGAGAGTGGGTACACTTTGGGATCCCACAAACCATTATCTTAGATCAGGACAGTTGGTTCCTTAGAACATTCTGGTCGATCCTCTGGTCACTTCTAGACACCAAGCTCACCAAGTCCACTGCCTTCCACCCCTAGATGGATGGCCAAATTGAGGTTTTCAATCAAATGATCATGCAAATCCTATGCATGTACAATTCCAAGCACCCCCACACTTGGGATGCGAGTCTTCCCTATGTCCAACACAACTACAATAGATCCATACATATCTCAACCAGACACATCCCCTTTCAGGTGGGTTTGGGATTTCAACCATTGGGTCCCATGGATGTTGCACTACCCCTTGCGGCCACCTAAGAAGACTCGTTAATGCAGAAGCATTGCAAGCATGATGGCAGAAGACAACTGGAAAGTGAAACACACATTTTACATGTTTTGGAAATGTTTTTGAAGCATTAATGTAATGGTTAAAAGGAAGTGTACTTGCATATTGTAAACAAATCATGAGCGATTAGCTCTCATCTGTAGGAGTTAGAGGCATTTATGCATAGTTAATGAAAGTAGGTAGGTTTGAATTAGAGATTAGACAGTTTAGAAGAACAGGAGGGAAAACAGATATAGACACCCTCGTCTTTGTATCATAGGATTATTAGATCATTGTAACATTAGCATAGAGAAAAAGAAGAAGAAAGTTGTAGAGAAGAACCCACGTACAGAAGCTTTGAATTAATATATGAAGCTTTTAATTAGACTCATGGTGTTATGATGTTTTCTATGTATACATGATGAATGATATGATGATAGTTGTTTTATTCTTTCTATTATACATTTGATTTAATACTGTGTTGAATGTATGATTTCATATTGGATGTTTGAAGTTTGAGAAAAGAAAGAGAATGAGTTTCAATTGTTTCTCTTCCTAAGAGAGAATTTCCTGCAAGGAGTGCAGTGAAACGTTCGCAAGGAGTGCGTTGACAAAGGTTCAAATTTTATCTCTGAAATCTCAGGAGGGATACCGTTGTTCTCATTCCAACAGAAGTGCAAGTGAAGGACATGAGCCGTGCAAGGTTTGCGTAGGCTAGTTGAGTCCTAAGAAGAATGTCAACTAAGGTGGAAGAGAGAAAGACTAATGTTGCAGAAGGTGCGCAAAGTCGAGGGTTCAAATATGCAGAAGTATTTGAAGGTCTGTCGCAAGGAGTGCGAGTAGAGGCCCTTTTTCGAGGCTTGAATTTATTAGAGAAATATCATAAGGGGTAGCACCTTTGAAGTGTTCGAAGGAAGGAAGGAAGTGAAATCCTCGTGCAGAAGGTTAAGTTCTGGAGAAAGGACATTGGCTCATTCCATAGAGATTCTTGAGGGAAGAATCGAATGGTCAAAATTCTCTGTGGAGAATCCCCGAAATAGCGAGGACTGTAGGATCCGGGAGAGTTGTGGGGGAAGTTAAGCGTTGGACGAGTTCATCCTTCGAGAAGAAGGATCCAATGTGGACTGTTGATCGTGGCCGTTGGACCATCGAGATCATTTCTGCATTTCGGGGTTTGTAAGTCTGAAGTGTGGAAGAAACCCTTGGTTGCTCAAACTCCCGAAGTGGGAACTAGATTATCATGTGTGAAGGTGAGGAGCAGAATTTTTGATGTTTCGAAATTTTGGAGTTTGACAAGTGATTGGGACATAGCGGAGTGAAAAGCCTAAAGTCATGAGCTGCGATAGAACTTGATGTGAATTTCGAGATTTCGGTAATTCAGGATTCGGAATACTGGAAGTCTTGATGACAAGGAGCCAGGGGCCTTTGTATTGAAAAACCCAGAGTTGTTGAACCCAGAAAATCCTTGAAGTGGCATTTCGGCATTTTGGGGATCAGGGTTTCGACATTCATATTGACAAGGATTCGGGACACTTCACATCAGAAATCCTGAATTTGCGAAACACGAAATATCCATGAAGGTGTGTTTCGACATTTTGATGTTTCAGGGTTCGGGAATTCGAGCATTGTGGTGACAAGTGTTTTGGGATCGAGAGTTTCGAACTCCCGGTACCTAGAAGCTTGAAATAACATGAGTCTTTGGATCTCAAGGAAGGATATCAGCCGTTGATTCCATAGACGGCATCACTTCGGAATTCGGGGGTTCTGAAGTGATAGGGGAACGACAGTTGAAGACTAATTCAAGTTCTGCAAGCCAAAAAAGGTGACCGGTTGCAGGAATCCATGTCAAAGATGGAGGATAGTTTGAGAGGATAGGTGGCAATTTTTCATCAATAATCAGAGTCAGACTCCGTTGATTGTTTCGGGGTTTGGGGGTTGGAGAGTCAGGAAACCTCACATCAAGATTCACGAAATTGCGAAGTCTGAAACCCCGAAAAGGTGAAAATCCCATCGAGGAGCCAAAATTTGATGAACGTGTCGAGATTCGGCAAGTCAGCACTTTAAGAGACAAGAGATCGGGGTTCCTTGCTCTGGAATTCCCTAAGTCGCGAAATGCAAAACATGAGCAGAGGAGGATGTGGCCAAAGACTTCGGTGTTTCAACATTTCAAGTTTCGGTAGGTGAAAGGGTCAAGAATCTTGACAACAGGGATCAAAAAATTGTGAAACCCAAATTCCTTTATGGCTTGAACAAAAGGGGTCGATTAACCCTAGGCATGATTGTAGTGAAGATCCTGAGTGGATCTCGACCCGAGGGCAAGGGGTCTATGACAATTGTGGTATTAGAGCTTAGAAAGAGTTCTTTTCTTTCTGTAGCAGAGAAAAGATAAATTTTACAGCCATGCCGCCGAGAAGAAGAGATAAGCCTATGCCAATGCCTGATCCAGCAGTGGAAAGAGAAATGTGCGAACAATGTGTGGGGCTTGATGCCATGGAGACAGCATAGAGGCACACAATTAATTCTAGGGATATTAGTGAGGATGAAAGTGAAGATGAAGTTGGACATGAAGGAGAAGTAGTTGCAGTCGAAGATGCTGTAGATGAATGCCTATTCAGGTTTGTTGCTAGGATAGGTGCTAGAGAAAAAATGGACATTCCAGTATATGAAGGAAACCTGGATATTGAAGAGCTTCTAGACTGGATTAGAGCTCTGGATAAATATTTTGACTATGAGGATGTTGAGGAAGACAAAAACGTCAAACATGTCATTACAAGACTTAAAGGGCATGCAACACTATGGTGGGATGAATTGCAGGCTGAAAAACACTGTAAAGGCAAGCAAAAAATCAAGAGTTGGGATAGAATGGTTGTGAAGATGAAGGCCAAATTCATACCCAAGGATTATCAAATTACTCTGTTTCGGAGAATGCAGAATTTGAGATAGAAGCTGATGTCAGTGAAAGAATACAATGAAGATTTCTACAAGATAAACATCAGAGCAGGTCATTGAGAAAGCGATGATGAAAAGGTTGCCAGGTACATGAATGGTTTGCGATATGACATTTAGGACGAGATGAGCATGATGACCCTTCGGAATGTAGAGGATGCTTATCAAATGGCTCTGAAAGATGAAGAGAAGCTGAGATGAAAGCAAGGTCAAAGAGGATAAGGCAGAAATCAAGCCAGAGGCAAAACAATTGCCCAAGACAGAACTCAAAAATCTAAAGAAGAGGGGAAAAAACCTCAAACCCAAACTGAGAGAGGGGGAAGCTCACAGAGAGGGAAGTATGCTAATAGAAATACTTTTCCTTGTATGAGAGGAAGAGGATGAGGCCAAGGAGGTGAAGTGAAATGTTTTACCTGTGGAAAAGTCAGACATAAACCTTATGAGTGTCTAGATAAGAATAAATAATGTGGTGAAACTCACATTGCCGAAGCACAAGGATGGAATGTTGAGGCAGAACATGTTGATGGCGGAAGATCTTTAATGATGAGGAAATTTCTCTTAACACCAGAGAAAGGGGTAGAGAACCCAGCCCAAAGGAATAGTCTATTTCGGACTTCTTGCAAGACCAAAGATAAGGTATGCAAGGTTATAGTGGACAACGGTAGCACAAACAATCTCGTATCTACTGAGATGGTAGAAAAGATGGATCTGGAGACTATTGAACATCCAAGCCCATACAGAGTTCCGTGGCTACAAAAGGACATCAGGTAAATGTCACTAAACAATGTTTTGTTGAATTTAAAATAGAAGGATATAAGGATGAAATGTTATGTGATGTCATTCCCATGGATATTTACCATCTATTGTTGGGTAGACCATGGCAATATGACAGGAATGTGATTCATGATGGGAGAAAGAACACATACACCTTGGAGAAGAATGGGAGAACTCACATGTTGCTACTGATTAAGGATAAATAAGTGAAACCAGAGGTGAGAAACACTGTACTTCTCATGAGTGGGAAGGAACTTCTTAAGGAGGTTAAAAAGAAGGAAGACACACAATTTATTGTGGTCAGGAAGCCTAGAATTGTTTTGACCAATACAAGGATGGATGATTTACCAGAGGAAACCCAGAAGTTGCTGGAAGAGTTCA
>JASDQU010946397.1:10195-21597 GCA_032191745.1 Picea mariana | reverse complement strand
TGGAGATGTTTCCAACTCGTTTCCTTTCCCTAACTCTGAGTTCTCGATTTGTAGAACTTTTGTTCTTAGTGAAGGCATTTCAGTCTCTTTAAAACTTTCCTTTGTATTTGCTTTATCCTGTGAATTTGATTCAAAACCTGGGGGAGGTCCTTCCTGCTTTGGAGGGGGAATCGTGTATTGACCTTGCAATATCTTCTGTAAGCAACTTCGCCTATGGCTCTGGAAGGTCATAAAACCAGTCTGTAAGTCGGGTGGTAATGCCCGTACTCTGTTTAATACTTCCTCATAAGTTTTGACCTCTTTGAACATATCATCATAAGCGGACCTTTCGTGTTCATAAGCTTTCATACCGCAGTGTATCAGGTGTTTGTTCACTAGTTGATAAGGGTCATGCTTTTTGTGCTCAATATTTACCATTTTTATTTCTTCGAGTGCTTTTGCTTCCACCTTGGAATGGCCCAAGTTTAGTAATGAAAATTTCCCGATATGCATAGGGGAGATTGGCCAGGATTTCTTTTGGGCCACCTTTAGCTCTATTCTGATACCGCCTTTCATTATTTGGTGTGCTACCTCTCTCAATACCAGTCTGTCTGGGAGAAATTTTGGAAGTGCATGAGGAGGGACTGAGCACCCATAAACCCTGATGTAGGAGAAACTTTCTTTGATGAACCAGTTAGCTATTTCCCTGAGGTTTTATGAGACTGTCTCATAGATGTGAGGAGGATCATAGCCATAAATCATTTTATGCATTGGTATTATTACGAAATGACAAATTTCATAAAATGAATTTATTGTGTTTTCTTCCCACAACTCTGAATGATACTCGTGAATGGGTTGGGGGCAGGTTATGTTCCAATTCCAATTCATCAAAGGGAATGGAGTCAAAAAACAAATGGCGTCCATTATGTATGCCAACATGTAAAAGGCCATTGGTTGACCTTGGGCTTTTGCGGCTTTGTAATTTGAAACCTCTTTGGCCAAGTTTTCGGATAAAATCTTGCTCCAGTTGAAACTATATCCTTCTGATGCCTCCTCTAAAAAGGGTACCCAATCTATGGGAAAATGACAGAGATTATTTTTTCCAAAGAGTTTGCACAACATCATGGCTACATAAACCATGTATTCATTCAAAGATGCGGTGGCATAATTTCCGTGAGTGTCGGCCCTAAATTTTGATGGACGTCTCCACCATCCTTTCATTAAATCGGGATAAATTAGGTCTGCCTCAGTACACTCCTTCCTTTGAAATTCAGCTATAAACTCGACATTGTAAATATATTTAGGATTGGGCGAGAGTTTGTACATTACTTGGATATGTTCAGGTTTGAATGAGTTGATAACATCCTACTGATCATTTAGAATACTTCTCATCGGAATATCAACCTTCTCTAAAGCCCAACTGATCATGTCATTGTACGCCACGAGCCGTGGGCGTGATGCAATCTTGTGAAGCTTGGATTTGGCTATGTCTCGAAGGTGACTCTAGGAATCATTTAGGGAATTTTTGATTTCATAGTCCATAATTTCATAGATTTGTCTCGAGGATTTGATCGAGTCGATAGCATGTGGTGTTGTGTCGGATATGATATCTGCCTCTGGACTTCAAATCTCAGTTGTATCTTCACTCTTCTTAGGTGCTTTCTTTGGTTCCATGACTTTCGTATCAGAATGAAAACCTGTCACAAAAGAGAGGTGTATGAGTTTTGTTGAATGCGTCTTACACCTGATAGCATGAACCAGGATAAGTTGTGAAATACAGACCTTCAATTCTCTTTTAACTCGTTTAATGGTGAAGGTACTGATGCAGCTAACAAGAACTTAATACCTTAAATGCAGTGAATATTTATGAGATATGCATTAGTGTCACATAAATCATCAGTTATCCGCTATTAATGTGGCCATATTCTAGCAATCCTAGATTCAAAATTTGTAAGATTTCATTCAACGGTACCGAAAATGAGAATATACCTAAGAAGTTTAATTACCATTAATCATGTTTTTAAAACAGAGTCAGTTCAGTTTAAATGTTGATTATGGTTCACAACTTCACGTTTCAGGGTTTTGGGGATCGTGGATACATGAGGTATGTCATTGCTAAACCTTGATTCCCGAAATTGTGAAATCACGATGAGATTAGGTTAGGCCTTAACTTTCATATTAGTAAATTAATTAATCAGGATTAAAAACTAACTTCCATTCTTTCGGGAAATCGAGGATCGAGATTTCGTGATTCAATATGTATGGAAAACATATGGTTTTGAGTAGACCCAAATCCTGAAAGGTTTAAATATTGTTAATCAACTCCTCTAGGGTTTAAATTACCGTGATTAAAAATAACTTTACAGAATGCACGTCGGGACTTTTAAAACACTTTTGGTTTTTTTCCGTTGATTATTTAAAGAATAAAGCTTGTCGGGATTTCATTACCGGGCATTTGGAAATGATAGCAAGGGTTATGCTTTATGAAAATCCAAAACCCAAAAAAGGAAAGTTTTAGTCTTAGAGATAAAAACTTTAAAAATTGTTTCAACAGTTCTCAAGACTTGATCAGTATCTACAAAATCAAGGATATAAGAGGGGGACTACTGACAAAAACCTATATATCATAATTAAGGATCAAGATATGATTTTTGTGGTAGTATATGTATGTGATGTCATATTTGGAAGTAATCTTACCATACTAAGCAAAAGCTTTGCAACAAAAATGCAAGAAGACTTTGAAATTTCTATGCTAGGACAACTGACTTTCTTTTTAGGTTTACAAGTCACTCAAATAGATAAAGGACTATCCATTTCTCAAGCTAAATATATAAAAGAAATGTTAAAAAAATTTCAAATGGAAGACAACAAACCTATGTGCACTCCCATGGTCACAGGATGAAAACTAAGCCTAGAGGACGACTCACCAAAAGTAGACCAAACTATGTACAGGTCAATGGTTGGARGTATTCTATATACAAAAGMAACAAGACCTGACATTATGTAGGTTGTAGGACTAGTGGGMAGATTTCAGTCTACACCTAAACAATCTCACTTAAAGGCAATAAAATAGATATTCAGATATCTTAAAGCTACCTCATATTTTGGAMTATGGTATCCAAAGAAAAAATACTTTACATTGATGTAGATTGGGCTGGTAGTGTAGATGATAGGAAAAGCACCAATGGAGGAGCATTTTTTCTAGCAAAATGCCTGGTGGCATGGATAAGCAAGAAAAACACATCTATATCACTCTCTACTGCAGAAGCATAATACATTGATGTTGCATCTTGTTGCACACAAGTGATATGGATGAAACCGACTCTAGAATATTTACAACTGATATATGATCATCCCATCACTATTAACTGTGATAACACCAATGCCATAAATATCTCTAAAAATCCTATAATGCACTCTAAGAACAAACATATCTCAATCAAATTTCATTTCTTAAGAGATCAGGTTACTCAAAAATTGGTGAAAGTAGAGTATGTAAGCAAAAAACAAATTGCAAACAATTTTACAAAACCCTTACCTAGAAGTACATTTGAAAATCTAAGACAAAAGTTAGGGGTAACCTCCATACCTCATTAAAAATTGCATAAATAAATATATGGACAGGGGGAGCATCACTTCAAAGGGAGAAAATAAATGTCCCCTCTGTCACTCATGTCAAAGGAGGAGAGAAAAGGATATTAAAATTAAAAAAAATTATGGTGTTTCCATCAATGCCAAAGGGCGATAATGTTGGACATAGTAATCTGGTGTTGATAATGACGTCAAAAAGGCCAATATAGTCACATTATGTTATGGAGTGGTCATTGATGTCAACAATGGTATACATAGGTCTATCATGTGTTACAAGTAGTCAYTGATGTCAACAAAGGTCTGTATAGGTCTATCATTCAGACAATATAACTCAGGTATAACCTGCTATACTAAGTGGAAAAATAGCTAGASAAAACATTAATGAGATTGTTGCAAATGGGGYTAGTACAGTCAAGTCATGAAGTATTCATCTGCTCAAAAAGAAACATAGATGAATTTTCCTATATCACTATGTTTCTTGTTGGACTTAGTGTTATAGATAATGTCAAAAGGGGAAAAACATGGTCAATATTGATTAAAGTGTTAATAATTAGGAAAATTAGAGTGAGATTAAGCCTTTTGATAGAGCTAAAAAGATCATGAAAAGACTTTGTCAAAATGTGTACAGAGTCATGAGAAACAGACACTCTGTTCATAAACCTACTCATAGGTGATTGTATATTAGAGGAAATCTCTGAAATAATGATGTTTATAGGAGAAGAATTATCAATATTGTCTGATTTGGATCAGGCTAGATCTATCCATCAAATTAAAAAACTTAATGACCATCATATCAAGAAACCAAAATCACTATAACCATCATATTAACATTAAAAGAATCATATCAAACCTCCATTGTTTGCTCACCATGCAATTAAAACATAGTCATTGATCGAAGGCAAGGACTAGAAGCAATAATCCACCATTGATCATGCTTGAGGAAGGAGGATATCTTATGGAGGAGATACATTTCACAAGTCAAAAAGCGCAGAGGATAACAAAAGGTTGACCCCATGAAATATTGTTAGCCATTGATTACGATTCCACGCGTCGTCAAATGATGGATTTTAGGGGATTAGTGTCTCAAGATTCAAACCAAAGCTAGAGCCTCGAAATAACAATAGTCGTCCACTCAACTAATGATTACGTTACAATCATTGATTTGCTATGGCACTGAGATAAGCCTTGTACACGCTCACTCTTGGTCACAAGCCCAAGTCATATGGGAAATAAGAAGTTGCATTGGGGGCTAACTGGGATAATACTCAGTTATATTATGTAGTSACATCAGAATGAGGTAAGCCATCGAGGTATTACACATTGATAAACACATAGCRTCGAGATAAGCACTATGCATGCTCMCCCTCGGTCACAACATTCTGGTCATATGAGAAAAATGTTGGCAACGAGATAGCACTTGTCCATTTCGGTACAGGAAAACACASCAGAGAGCGAATTAAKCSTGATATGATTGACCTGTAGATATACACATACATAAAGAAGTTTAAGAAGAAAAAGGAGGATTTAATCCATGTTGTGATTGAATAAATATATGAAAAGAAGAACASGTCTATAAACATGGAATTTATAAAGGGCCCTAATTAAATATAAACCTGGTATATGAGTGAAATTGACACAACAAAATATCATTGGACACCCCCTAGAGGGTTTAAAGAGCACCTAAGATAATTAACGGTGCCTTAATTATGAAATTATGAATAAAAATAAAACAAAGAAAATATATTGTTAAAAATAACATTATTATTACTTAAAACTAAAGGGTGCAATGTTTCATTATCAAAAGACACATTGGTTCAAAGTCACACCCTTTAGAAGAATATATAAAAGAAAATATATGATGGGAAGAAAATGTCTTTGTGATCTACATCAGAAGATCAGAAGCAATTGTAGATTCCAAGAAAGAAATATGAAGATACTTATGAAGTGAAGGAAGGATTAATATCTTTTACTAAATAAAATTGTAAAGACAGGGGGTTGGTGCTTCATAGGGTTGGTTCCCTAAAACAAGGGAGTTGGTGCTTCCTAGGGTTGGATCCTTGTAGATACTTTTGAAGTGAAGGAAGGATTAATATCTTTTACTACATAAAATTGTAAAGACTGGGAGTTGGTGCTTCGTACGGTTGGTTCCCTAAAATAAGGGATTTGGTGCTTCGTAGGGTTGGTTCCCTAAAACAAGGGAGTTGGTGCTTCCTAGGGTTGGATCCCTGAAACAAAGAGGGATTTGGATCTTCCTAGGGTTCGTGCCCTGGATAAGGAGATTGTTGTCTCCTAGAGTTGGTCTCTAAATCAATCTTCATATAAAAGTTGTAATTTGTAATTTAAGTTTATATTTATTGAAGTTATTTACTAAAGTTTCTTGTTGATCAATAAAATTAATAATTTTTATTTTTTTTAAATTGATAAAAGTTATCATTATTGATTCACCCCCCCTTTCAGTATTTAACTACATTCCAACAAGAATTAAGTTCACCAGATGAAAGGTACACAAAAGGGGGAATTAGAAAAATTTACATGACTATAAATTTATGCTCATAACTCAGAATTTAGCAAGAAAGTAGTCATTGGAAATATATTGGATAGAAGAATCCAGATATGCACATAGAGCTGTGAATTGAGTAGTAAAATTTATAAAAAAAAATTGAAAGAATATTTCTTGTGCACTTAAAGGGAAAAAGTATGCATTCTTTTTCCATAATTTTAGAATTACTTTTTTGTTTAACAAACTGTGTTAAAAGCACATTTTTTAGAGCTTGAGCTTAAGGTGACAGATATAACAAAGCATATGCAAGGGAATTTATAGACATGAGCAATGAAAGAGTAGAGGTAGTCTTCCGAAGGAGCATTTGGTTTCTTTAGGAAGCTGCAAGGATCAAACAATTGGGTTCAGTGAGAAATATAGAATACTTCCAATGAAATCTCATTTGGAAAAATAATTCCAAATGATAAGTGTGCATACCAAATGAGGATGTTGAGTAAGAGAGGGACCTACAATTTATGATAATGCATGAACAATGGGTACACATGGAGATGCAAAACATGAAAACTGGAAGAATGTTTTACACAACAGGGGAAAGAATTTGAACTTGGTATTAACAATGAGAACAAACACTTGAAGAAAAAGTGTTATTTCAATGCTTCTTCACAAGAGGAGAAAAGGATAGGAATGAGGAATGCTAATATATTATCCAAGTTCAACTAAGTAAATTGGGAATTCAGAAAGCTACTTTTCTGACAAAGAGAGACATAGTGTATACATGGAGATAAGGTGCATCATTTTCAGGGAGCTGTTATGCAATTTTGTAGTAATACCTCAATTATTGTTATCAAAAGTGCACAATGGTAACATGGTATGAATATCATAACTTTACGGGTAAATTTGTGAAGATGTATGTATGCTAGAGAGTATCACTTGATGCATAAGGTAAGCATTGTGTGAAAAACTTATTTAGAAGGATATAGTTAGACTTCAAATTCATATACACATAGAAAGTTTGATCGTCTTCGGATAGTGAAGATCATCATAGACACTACTTAAGATAGGAAAAATCCAAGCTTTTGATCCCAATTGGTTTCTCGAAGCATAGAGGGAGAGCATACACTATCGCTAAGCCACACTCAAAATTACAAGAAAGATCTATGTTTCTCTTATGAAAGACCATACTATGTGCAGACACAGAGGATACAAAAAGCTCTTATACTCACAAAAAAACTTGTAAGAGGAAGAATACAGATGCCTAATTTGATCCCATCTCCTTTATTTATAACATGACATCTGGTTCCACCAGTGACTCAAACTGACATCTTTAGAAAAAAGTAAATGATTCAAGGTGACAGTGTGGACTCCACTGCCATGATCTCATCCCTTAAGTGGTCATTTCGAACATATGGGACTCGAACCGACACAATGACAAAAGGACACGAATCTAAGCCTCATTTACAACTATGGATCTATTTTACATATCCCACCATACTTCAATCATAATAGTCATGTCTCGTAAGATAAATACATGAATGTTCTCTGCATGTGCATCCTTCAAAATAGATGTCATCATTACCATATGAAGATTCGAGCAGAGTCTAGATTTTCGGAAACAATGTGTATGAGAAAAATTTCTCAATATCGGATCCAAACATAATCAGGCAAGGAACACAACACAATTATCCAACAAATGTAGATTAAACTCTATAGTTGACTGGGAATTTCTTTTTTGAATGCTCAGAAACTCTTCCTTCATGATCACACTGAAGAAAATTGTGAGTAATGTACACTGGAGAATCCAAAGGAGAGTATTTCCCTTTGACATGCCTTAATTTAAATTTGAACTACAGATGGTTTTCATGTGAAACAATCAAATCATCTTGAATATGTAAGATAAAATTTGCACGGCATTGCACCCAATCTTTTCGAGGAAAAATTTTATCCAGAAATAATTCTATCCAACCTGACCAACTTTGCTAGACAAGAGTAATAGGATCTCCACATATTACAATCTCCTCGTGTTCTCTGCAGAATTGAAAAATTAACTGATAACTACATGTTAAGTATCCAAGGCCAAGATTAACATAAAACATGTTTTTCCCATCTATGTCAATTGTATCAAGCCAAACATCACCAAGCATTTTAAGCTTGTGATAAGCATCTTCTAGGCCTAAAAATGCTGACTTTTCCCACCTCTCTAGAATTTCTATTTTCATAGGGGACGTAATGGCCATTTTTCAGTCTACAACTTCTTTGCTAGCGTACTCAAGGAATTCTTGTCGCTCCTGGATGCTCATAGGATTTTTGTAAATTCTTCTTTTCTTTAAAGTTTCTCTTGCATTGTTGATGCCCATCCTCTTGTCTTGTTAAATATAATGTAACCTCAACAGGTTGACTGTACACTGCTAGCTGTCCTAGCCAGTTGTACTTTCTATTCTTATTTTGCTTGAGCCTATTTAGCTCAGCTATTTCCCTTTGCATACTGTACTTACTACTTCAGAACTTCTTCATGATCTTCTTCATGTACTCGTTTTGTACTCTTCTTCTTATATTCTAATATATTGTTTTCTGTTCTATTCTTTCTCTCTGCATTTCTTGCTTCACAATTTATCATGGTATCAGAGCTACAGTAGTAAGCCTCTTCACACAGGCTAGAGAGCAACACGATCCTCAAACAACTCAGAGCTTACACGGATCTTGAGAGCATTCGACACAGACTTTTCACAAGGCTTGGAGAGTTGTCTGTCATACTCTTGAAAGATCCTCGCAAGAAACTTCCATGAGGAAGTTGTCCTCTCATACGCTCAAAAGATCAGCGTAAGAAGCTCACGCGAGGTCGCAGAGCATACTATGCTTGAAAGTTTCAAGGAGCAGAAACACGAGAAGGAAGCGGAGAATGAGAAGGAAGAAACAGTAAAGATTCTTGGATAATTTTCAAGAATCATCAAAGATACACAAAGAAGAGTTGCAAGAGGCGGGAACTCTTGAAGAATTCAAAGCATTTGGTTGAATTCGTGAAATATAGTTGTAGAAAGAAGAAGCGTTTAAAGCATCTCGGAAATCACCCAAATCTGTCAAAGATTGCAGCAGAGAACAAAGAACTCATGAAATTCTTTCAAATCTTTGAAAGATTCATGAATTTTTCTTCCATGGGAGAAAATTCTTTCAAACACAGCAAAGATCACGTCAAAGGAGCAAAGAATAGCTGACGTAGTAGAAAGATCCGTCCTCCGAAAAGATCTGAGGCAGAAATCCAGTTCAGAAGGGACGAGGAGAGTGCGGAAAAGGTGAAAGAATTTCAGCCGTTAGATCTTGTGCAGAGGACCGACAGCCGTTGGATCTGCGAGAAAGTGCACGAGGTTTAGTCCTCTGGAGCGCCAAGGAGAAATTCGACTTGCAAAGTCATGAAATCATTTGGTCCGTCCATCAATAGACACATGGCGATATCTCGGCATTTCGTTGACTCGCAAGGTGTAAAGGTCAGAAGACTGTAGTGAGAATTCGCGAATCGTGAAATCACAATTCATTCTGGACTGTTGGATCGTGAAAGATCGTGAGCCGTCGATATTATTCCATTGCAATAATGGGGATCAGGAGTTGGACGACTGAAGGAGACTTCTCTCCAAAACCCCGATACACGAAATCCCAACATCACAAATCACGAAATCCCGAGAGGATTGTGAGTCGTCCATCTCAGAGGATAGGTGGCAGCAGATCCAAGTGCCATCATTTTGGCATTTCGGAGTTCGGGATATTGGAGGTCTTGTTGATGAAAGGTCACGACACTCCACGGCGAAAGTCCCAAAATCCCGAAAAGATCATAGCCGTCCATTCATTCGGACACGTGGCGGAGATCGAGGAAACAGTCGGCATCTCAGATACCGGGGTTTCAAGTTGACAAAGGAATTGGAGTCGCAAGTCGCGAAAACGTGAAACGACTAGGACCGTCCATCATAGGAGGACGCGTGGAGGAGATCAAAGCATTCGGGAAATTTCCCGAAAGGAAAAGTCATCTATCGGGATATCGGGGTTTGAGAGATCGGGGATTCCATGGACAAGAGATCCAATACATTTCGACATTCGAAACCCCGAATCCCGGAAAAGAGGTTTGATTGTGGTCATATAAGGCAAGGTTGCGTGGACCATGAGTCTAGCCAAGAGGGCTAACTGAAGTTAGAGCACATCGGGATTTTGAAGCCAAAAAACCCTGAAAGAAAGATAAGGCCGCGATCTTGTGAGAAATGGTCACATGGACTAGGGCATAGCTAGAAGGGGCTAAGGCGAGAAAAGACATATCGGGAAATCGGTAAATCAGAGATCGAGGATTCAAGAGGACAAAGAACCGGAAAATCCCATAGCGCTTTAACCTTTAGGCGTGTGGTCACATTAATCGGAGACTAAGGGCCAATTCAAGGCCGATAAGCTCTCATCAACAATCGGCGTTTTGGCAATCGAAAGTTGGAGAGTTCAAAGGTCTCGTCTAACGGAGTTCCGAAACCACTGCAAATTACACGTAGGAGACAGGTAAGTAAGATTTTTTTTTTTCTCTTTTGTTGAATTCCTTAAAAGATGGCGACGTCTATCAATTTAGGACCAACACAGGGTCCGATTCTTCTTGGAAAGAACTATGAGTTTTGGTCTCTTCGGATGAGATCCTTCTTGCAAGCACAAGAGTGATGGGATCCAGTGGATCATGGATATGTGGAACCAGATCCAGCAGACCTGTCCGCCATCACTAATTAGCAGAAAATTGCTCAAGCAACGCAGAGAAACAGAGAAAATAAAGCTAAATTTTGGATTCAAAATTCTGTGGATGACTCGATTTTTTCAAAAATCACAAGCGCTGGTACTTCAAAACAGGCCTGGGACATCCTTAAAACTTCCTACCAAGGAAATGATAGGGTTAAAACAATTAAACTGCAGACCTTGAGAACGCAATTCGAGACTCTAAGGATGACAGAGTCTGAAAATGTGGATCAGTTCATGACCAAAGTCATGGGCATCGTGAACCAGATCAGATTGACTGGTGAAACCATCACTGATCAATGCATTGTTGAGAAAATCCTCAAAAGTTTACCAAATAAATTTGAAATGGTTGTAACAGCAATCCTTGAATCCAAGGATCTGTCAAGTTTTTCAACAGATGAATTAATTGGTTCTCTGGTGACACATGAGACCAGACTGCATCTCACAGATGAGTCAATATCCAATGCTTTCAAAACTCAATTATCCTTCAGGAGAGGGAGAGGCAGAGGAATAAGCAAAGGTCACCAAGGAAGAGGGAGCAACAAAGTAACCCTCACTCCAGTGGAGGTAACAGACAACAAAATCC
>JASDQU010946395.1:35408-46838 GCA_032191745.1 Picea mariana | reverse complement strand
TAATCTGGCTAGCCACTCATATAGCTCCTTATGAATTCCTCCAAAGAAAATCTCATGTATGTCGGTAAAGATATACTTTCCCAACCAATCCTATGTACTAAGAATAGGGTTCTTGTTCTGGGCTTCTGCGAAGTCATTTTCTTGTTCTTCTATCCACTTCTGAATCTCTGTCTTTGATGGAAACCACCTTGAAATTCCCTCAAGAAGATCTCGGTTCCGGAAACGAAACCATTTGTTGGCACAAGAGAAGACCCAGGTTTCAGATCTAACAATGCACCAACAAGACCTAACTATTGGCCCTGTCGGCAACACCTGCGAAGCATATGCAGACTCACCCAAAGTAGCAATAGGGGGTTGCAGGACATAGTTGTCTACAACCAGAGTAAATGCAAAGTGGGTCCAAAACAACAACAACACAACAACTAGATATCGTTTACCAACTCAACCCTACTTCGCACAGTTATATCTCAGAGCTAACACAATGATGCAATAACAGAGTAATTAGAAGGCAAAAGAACACAACATCAATTCCAGAGAACAACAAGATATATGTGGTTCACCCTCTCCCTAGGGCTACGTCCACAGAACTGTGTTTCTTGATATTAAGGGAAAACATACAGTTCTATCTGTGTTCTTAGCTTGCAGATCTCTCTTCTGCTCTCTCTCTTTCTCTCCCCTCCTTGAGCACCCAGCTGTAGGGTTGATCTTCGCACCCCGCTGTTATGAATAAAGCTAAGTAAAGCTATTATGAATACTAATGGTAACTGTTCCCACCTGGGCCTCGACTAATCTAGTTTCAATCCATTCCTCGATAGGAAAAGTCGACGAAGACACAAATGTTGAGAGATTCTAGAATATACAACATTTGCATCATCATTGAGAGGAGGAGGTGTACAAGAGCTCTTATTTATCTTGCACCAGACAGAGAAACCATCGACTTTTTCACATATGTGACTTCTGCCACATCGATGATATTTACACAAATGAGTGTTTTTTACTTGCATATTAATAAATATGCAAAAGCATGGCTCACATCATCGATACATACCTGCCACACAATAATGTTCGAGGCTACGATTTAAGGAGTAACGGGTCCATACAATTTAACTAACAAATGAATTCAAGAGGAATGAATATAGTTCACCACCACTTCACCGGCAACAATGTGCAACAAACTTCTCAGCAACACTCCTACACCTACAACAATGCGCAACAAATTTTTCGGCAGTGACACTTGTTAATAATGATTTTGTGAAGTTATGAACTCCTATTCCACATTATCACAATACAAATTCCTACAGAAAAAGAAAATTAATTTAACATCTATTGTGTAAATTCATTATCAACTAATTCAATATATAAAATATACTTGAGATATTCCAAAAATGAACTTTAAACCTAGTTTTAAATAATTGTTTATGAAAATGTAAGTTTCGCAATAATGTTTTTTACAACATGGACATAAAGGATAAAGAAAGGACAAGCCTAACTAGTGATCACGCCTTCAAACTTCACAGCCATACAACCTTTTTGGGGACAAAAGTGTTGAAAACAAATAAATTTGTCTTTCCAAAATTGAGAATGGGATGTATTATATTTTTTTTAATTTCATTTAATTATTTAATTATTAACAACTATATTAAAATAATATGATGAGATAGTTGAAGAATTTTATCCATTTGACGTGTAAGTAACCATACCAATAACTTTGACTTTGGAAGAAACTAAACATTTCACTTTACTTGAGAGGAAAAAAAAAAGCCACGGACTCTTAAGACAACCTCATAAATGCATATTAATTGAGAGAAAAAAATAACCCATGGACTAAAATGCATAGACAGTGACAAGCTTCCGAATATCTCCAAGTTCTAACTCCACCGTCACTAAAATGATTACTTATATGACACGCAAAGGTCACGATGGTCCGTTCAGCGATAAGGCCGACATCATCTGAACCGTGGCATGTTTTTGGTAAGTGGGTTACATGTGACTAGGGATGGATGGAATTTAAACATTTATCTTGATTGTAACATTTTGACTTTATCGTGTGTTTCTGGAAGAAATGGGTCTCCTTGCTATTATTGACATTAATTTGTAATTCAAAGGTTTTTAAAATATAAACATTATATTTAAATTGAAACATTTTGACTTTAGCGTGAGTTTCTTGAAGTAGTGGGTCTCCTTGTTACTATTGACTTTCATTGAAGGCTATATTGAGTATTAATAGATAGCCTTTACACTCATTTAAATAATGCATCTTAAGAAAAGTGAGTTACTAAGTTGAAATTTAGGGTTTAAATATAAACTTTATATTGATGGTAACATTTTGACTTTTGCGTGTTTAAGTCTCCGTACTATTATTGGCCTTAAGTTGCGATTTATGTAGTGGGTCTAGTGCGTACTTTCCTAGTGAACTTCCTTTCAAATGGTGAATGGGATATGCATTGGGGATAAAGTTAGATGCATCATGGTCAGCCTTTTCATAACTTCTTCTCATACTCTATATGTACATACACTAGCATACCTTTAAAGTAGGGAAAGGAAACGTTTACAACAAATCTAGTTATTAAATTTTTCTATTTCTCTATATCTATATAGATGTATATATATATTTTTTTGCTTTCCCATTTCATTATATTATCTATTCCATTTTTATATATATCATTGATAGGTAAGCAAAACAACTATCAGTAGTAGGTTGCAGGCTTGAACCTGTGTTTTTCTCTGTAGAAGTGTGATGGTGGAATGGACGTTTTCGAGGCGTGTGTGTGTGAATGGACCTGATGGTGCCCCATGCATTTCTAGGGTGGGTCAATCTCCTTACACCTCCCTGACCCGGTCTTGAACATGGACCGATCAGGGAGATATTACCTAGGCCCTTTCCCAAGTGGAGGGAGGGAAAGGGTTTTCTCTTGCTGCGTCGATGCTCTTCTTAGTTAGCAACGTCGAACAAGAAGCGTATGCCTATATGAAAGAGGTGGGAGAAGAAAACCTAGCACAAGGTGCAAGCTCTCTCTCCTTGATGGGAATGGGTTGGCTCAATGCACTGGACTAGGTCAGGGAACGTTGACATTAATCTCGAAGTTGTGAAGATGTGTTTTTTTTGGATGGTCTAGAAATAACTAATAGTTGATCTGCTCAAATTCCTTGCATCTCCCTACTTATATCTATTAATAATAAATTTGTTAATATTTATATAGACTAAACTCTATGCACTATGACATACCATATTCATATTCTCTGATCGACATAAATTTCACTACCATATAGTTGAAAATCATCACATTTTCTACCTTCCTTTCTATATATATATATATATATATATATATATAAGAAAAAAATGTGGATGTGCTAGAGTGTTGGATGTACGTAAACAACTAATACAACAAGACAACTTACTTGTGTCAAGATAAAGAGTCCACCTTACCATGCAAAAAGGGTTTCTTGTTTAATCATCTCCATTGTCTTTGTTGTAAAGTTTTCCATCTCATGTTAAGGAACACAAATCAAACCTCTAGAATTARTAGCAATATTTAAAAAGTAAACRAAAGCATTGTGGATCACTAGAATGTGGAACTAGAGGACAATGCATTCATTTCCACTAATTGAAGCATCTAATTTATCACCATGGTTTGGGGRTCTACATTCATACTCAACTTATCACAACATTTATYTTAAAAGCATAATCAAAACATCATATAAGTTGGTCCTTCGAGGATATCCAACAAAGATTTTAATTTCCTCTTATCAATCATAGTTTTGTGTATSCCCACTTCAAGCCAATAGTGTTAGGATCTTATCCTAATCCCTCTCCATGGGTCATTAGTTAGTAGGATATTTTTTCTATGTAATAAAGGCCAACATTAGTTAATAAGGCCTAATAAATAAAGGAGAATAAGTCAATGTAGGAAGGCCTAATAGAAGTTTTCGCTTTTAGAAAGATCTTCCTCTAGAAGTTTCCTTAGAAGGTAGAATTAGTATAAATAAGAGTAGGAGGCATAAGATATTTTTGTCTTGGAGATTATTGTAATAGAGCTCTACTATGTTGGAGGTTTCCCCCTCGAAGAGGCAAGTTAACATTGCTATCATTAATAAAGGTGCTCTTTCTGGTGTTATTCTGGTATTATTATTATATTGTTCTGAATATATCATTGTTGTTCTGCCATTGCTCACTAAATATTTATGTTTTGCATACTGTATTATATATGGAATATTCCAAGTGGTATCAAAGCTCTTTCTCATGCAAGACTTGTGGGGTAAAAATTTTTCAGGGTAGAAACGTATTCCAACATCTTTAAGCTACAAAGATATGTCGTTACGCACATAAACCCATGGTTGGGGAGTAATACACGCATGAAATACAAGTGGTTCTTAAGTGTAAATATGTTGGTCACCCTTGTAACCCTTGTTGGTACCCCTTCGAGTGGTATAACATCATGCAACACCTGTATATGGATTGGCCTAGGCATCCTGAAGCCCTCCGTAGATAAACCAAATGGACTCTTGACTATTATAGTGTCACCGAGAACAACACTTGGGAAGAGACTCTCTAGTACCTATCGGGTAGTACGGCTAAAGGTATGGTCTAGCCTCCTTAGTTAGTGCCCTGAGATATTGGGTTGAGTACTATTGTTGGACCCCACATGTATATAATAGAGCTATAGCACAGGGAAAATACTTGACTGTAGACACCCTGCAACCCCTGAACCTTGGGACAACAACAACTGATCTATTACATTTCAAATTGGCCCCTGTCACATTTTTTTGTTGCAAAAACATTCCCTGCCAACATTTTTCTATTATTGAGAATTTGGGAATTCTGCCACTACAGAAGTAATCATGGCAGAGTATAACTCCGCATGAGTTTAAAAAAAATAAAATTATGGGGCCTATCAGCACCCTTATTTGTAACCTAGTCCATTGCATTCATATCTTCATTCTGATCACAGTGTTACCCTTCTCTTTTATGCCTTTTTTCTCGTGGTCCCACCCCTTTCCAAGACACCCTTATTTGACACCTATCCCATTGGACTCCTCTATTTGTCCTGATCACCCTGGTACATATCACTTTTTGTGGCCCCGATTTTCATCCTGACACCTCATCCACTACCTAAGCCACTACCATGCTAACCACTAGAGCTCAAACCCAAGAAGACTGGGAGACTAGGTTGTCTAGCTTAGAAACGAAAATGGAATCCATCACCACTACCATACAAGTTGAATTCAAAGAGTTCCTCCAAGAAGAAGTCCATGTAGCCATCCATGAATCCATGCAACAATTCACATTCCCATTATGAGCATACTCATTTGTCCTACTCCCCTTGGGGTTCTCCACACTCTTGGAATAAGGTGCCCAAAGTGGACATGCATAAATTTGATGGATCCAACCCAATAGGATGGGTCTCTCAAATGGAACAATACTTCTCCCTCCATAATATTTGGGATGATGAGACCAAAATTCATGTAGGGGTTTTGTACCTGGATCAAGAACGGTGGTAGTGGCATAAGAAATGTTATCCAGGAATACCCACTTGAAACATATTCACTAAAGCAGTTTGTGGTCGTTTTGATAGGGAATCACATGTTTTGGGTAGGCTCACCAAGATGCATCAAACTGGATCAGTCATAGATTTCATCATGACATTTGAATAGTTGACTACCAGGACCGAGGCCTTATCTAATCCATTTTACCTTGAATGTTTTATCAATGGCTTAAAGGAAGCCATTTGGGCTCATGTGAACATGCATCATCCTACTACCTGGTTGTTGGCATGTCAATTAGCAATGGAAGTCGAGACCATCCTTCAGGCCCCACCCATGAAGGCTCCAGTTCTCACATGTCCTTGCCCCGGGGCTCACCCAGCTCTAAAACAAACATTGAAGGTCCAAAAGGTATCTCCAACAGAAATGGTAGAATGTCGCAAGCAAGGACTTTACTACTATTATGATGAAAAGTATTCCCCAGGGCATAAATGTAGAGAACAAACATTCTTCCATATTGATGCATCAACTTCCTCTCCCCATGAAGAAATTAGATGAGGCTCCTGACCCAGAGGAGGCTCAACCAAGTGATCATGTCGAAGCTCCAGTTGTAACCCCTGTGGAACCAGAGGAACTATCATATCACTTCATGCACTATCGAGTATTTCAACCCCGCAAAAATTGAAGCTCAAGGGATACATCAAACATAGGCTGGTGGTGGTATTGATTGATAGTGGTAGCACCCATAATTTTATTCATCGCAGGCTTGCTGATGAGATCCATTGCTTTGTTCGCCCTATTTCTAATTTTCAAATCCTCATCACTAATGGTGGTACTATGAAGTGTGGGGGGCAATGTGAGAATGTCAAACTCCAAATGGGTGATTATCATCTGAAAACCCATATGTTTTCTATTTCCTTGGGTGGTTGTGGTAATGTATTAGGAGTGAAATGGCTTCGCACTCTAGGGCCAATCACAATGGATTATCAAGAATTATATATGAGCTTCACCCAAGATTCTCACCCATATACCCTCCGAGGTATGCAAGCGGGCTCTCCTGAAATCATCAACTCTCACAGGATGGAAAAATTGTTGAAGAAAGGCCACCATGGTGTGATTTCTCAATTTAATGCCATCCGGGTCACTGAACATGCCTCTCAGGTAGTTCCTCCTAGCCTGCAACTCATCTTGGACAAGTACCCCAAGGTCTTTGAGGTTCCCACAACCTTACCTCCTTCTAGGGGTGAGAATGATCATAGCATCCCTCTCCTTCCGGGAAGTCAACCCCCCAATGTACGTCCCTACATATATCCATTTGCTCAAAAAAATGAAATAGAAAAGATGGTACAGGAATTACTCGAGGCAGGGGTAATTCTCCCTAGTACCAGCTCATATTCTTCATCAATTGTGATGGTCTTAAAGAAAGAAGGTACTTGGCACCTGTTCCCTAATTTTCGTGCCATGAATAAACTGACCATCAAAGATAAGTTTCCCATTCTTGTCATTGATGATCTATTGGATTAACTCCAAGGTGCCTGTGTATTCACCAAATTATACCTTCGCTCCAGCTATCACCAGATCCGAATGAAGGAGGGAGATATTCCAAAGACTACTTTTAGAACTCATGAAGGACATTATGAATTCTTGGTCATGCCTTTTTTCCTTTGCAATTCCCCATCCACCTTTCAAAGTCTCATGAATAAACTATTGAAACCTTACCTTCAGAAGTTTGTCTTGGTCTTCTTTGATGACATCCTCATTTATAGTCGCACTTGGGATAACTACCTTCTTTATGCAGACAAATTCCTTCACTTGCTCCAGGAAAACCAATTGGTTGTCAAAATAATGAAATTTTCATTTGGAGCTAAGGAAGTGGAATACTTGGGACACATTGTCTGTCGTGAAGGGGTAAAAGTGGACCCAAAAAAGATACAAGCTATGCAGGAGTTTCCACAACCCACAACCTTAAAACGCCTAAGGGGTTGTCTTGGTCTCACAAGATATTACAAGAAATTTGTCAACCATTATGGAAAAATTGTTAATCCCTTGATCGACTCCTTAAGAAGAATGAATTTCATTGGACACTTGTTGCTGAGCAGGCATTCATAGAGTTAAAGAGGGTCATGTGCACTAATCCTTTCCTAGCAACTCCTGACTTCAACAAAACCTTTGTGGTGAAATCAAATGCTTCTGGCACTGGTATAGGTGCAGTGCTCACACAAGATGGTCAACCTTTGGACTTTACTATCCAAGCGTTGAGTGGCTGCAATTTGGGCAGATCTATGTATGAAAAAGAAATGATGACCATTCTCCATGTAGTGCACACATGGCGGCCATATCTCTTGGGACGTCGTTTTCATATCAAAATATATCACCATAGTCCGAAATATTTTTTGGAGCAACAACTATCCTCCCCATAACAAAATAAGTGGTTGACCAAAATGTTGGGTTATGATTATGAAATCATATACAAAAAGGGAAAATATAATATAGTAGTCGATGCATTGTCAAGACAACATGAGGATGACGACTCCCTCTTTGCCTTATCCTTACCGATTCCTGGTTGGAATAAAGAAGTATGCCAAGAGTGGCTATGTCACACACCCACGGTGGCATAACAAAATTTTCTCCTTTTTCTCAAAGGATAGAATTCCCAAATTCCTAAGGGGCCTAGCGCAGGCTAGCTCATTCCTCATCCTCCACCTCGTGATCGAGACCCACGACCATAGGCTTAGTTTAAAAGGCTCATCGCACTTCACGACATCGGGGCTCCCGATACAAGGCATCCGAACCTCTTCATCTCCTTCATTCCTGAAAGTGATTAAGGGGCCTAGCGCGTGCCAGCCCTCTCACCTATGATCACGACATGACCCTCCTCCACATGACCATGACGTTGTGACCATGACCTATGACCATAGGTTATTTTGCGTTTCGCGATTTCGGGACTTCACATCCCTCGATTTCTCATTTCTTCAAATTCTCGGGTCCCAAAATATCAATCCCCGAGTTAGATCCTTAGCCAACTACTAGTGCCTGCCTCCTCCTTCTACCACACGACCCTGTCCTATGACCTAGGGACGACCCAACCCACTGAGCACGTCAAGGTTTCATATGTTGGGATTTCTCGACTTGCGAAATTGAGAGATTCTTCCCTTTGGTCTCCCGGACATCGAAACTTATTCATGCTAAATCGATGGTCCAGAGCACTCCTAGATCAACGACCACGATTACATTGCGAATTCGCGAATCGTGAGTTTGTGTGGTCCTACCCTTTGACTACTCCAAGTCGCGAGTCAGCGAAATGCCACCCGACTGCCACACGTCCCTACTGAATGGATAGTCCTGATTAAATCGAGACTTTCAGGACTATGAAGAGTCTATCCTCCCATCTACCTTTGGGTTAAGATCGATGGCCTAGATAGCTCCCGATGGATCCTGGGATCTACGGTCCCGGTTCCAACGCTACTTGTGAAGGCTGAAGGGGTCGAGGCATTAACGCCCACGCTCCTCCTCTAGATCCATTGGTCCTGATAGACCTGGGGTATTTCCGAAAGGATCTCATCCGTTCGTCTACCAAATGAAGGGATACTCCCTTTAGATAATTTGATTCGCTATCCTTTCTAAACTTGGGTCACGAAATTCAACCTTTCGAAGCTTCAAACTCCCACGACTCTGAAACCTTGGAGAACTACTCTTTCTTGCATAGGTTTTCCAGACCTGGATCGCATGAACCTTCAGATGGTTCTTGGGAAATTATCCCTGATTTTAGTCGGGTTTCTGGGTAAGGCTCGGTATGGTTCCTAAGTTATGAGGTGATTCCCAGGGAAAGGTGCTCTCGAGGAGCCATCCTAGAATATTGCGAAGGTCAAACAAATGGGTCTATTCTCAATGGGATGGACACATACTTTGAAATTAACTAATTTACACAGACATCAACTATGTCATATAAGTATAAACATTCATCCATGATATTCAATTCAAAATATAAGGCATAAAACACTTATCAGAACCACAAGGCGTGATGCAACTACTGAGAGGGGTGCTCATTTCCACCCAACTGTAGGCTCAGTGACTCCAAACAGATTTACCATTAGCCACCCCCGATCTAGACCACAATGCTCTAAGATTCATTCTCTTACTTCTATCTCAACTAAATTCAAGGAAGAAGGTTACTCTCCTTCTCCTGATACAGACAAAAATCGAGGACGAAAGTTACTCTCCTTCTCCTATGTTCATAACTCCCTGTGGTTCCAGGGTTTTGTGGTTCTCTTATGTGAACCCTGTCATGCGCGCTCTCTTTCTCTACCCTTCCCACACTTGTTTTCTTTCCCTTCTCTGCAAGCTTGCGTGTGGCATGAATTCACCCATCCGTGGTTAGGTTTGAGAATTTTTACGGATGGGCGGTTCGCCCCATCCCCTAATTAAATCTTGAGGAGCCTCCCCACCTACCATCCTGCCGGGAAATTCATTCCAGGGTCAAAGAATTGCCTTGGTCTTTGAGCAAGTAAAAACCAGTATGGTACTGGTTCGGTGGAAGTTAACGCAACCATTCCAGGTCCCTTCCAACACCCTTCATTAGCCATCATGGTCTCTTTTATCACATCCCCCTCCCAGCAGTCACGCAACACATATTCATAACATAATTTACATTCATCGACCTTTTATACAAAGGTCCATCAAATCAAACATTCACACCTTTGAGTTTGCCATAGTTCTTCGTCAATATAGTTATTTTTATAGACTGGGGGAAACAGGGTGTTACAATTCCCTCCCTCTTAAAGGAACATCATCCTCGATGTTCTATCTATAAATTATGACGTGTATGTACAAAATTAAACAATATCGGATATGCCTATTTCATGGCATCTTCCATTTCCCACGTAGCCTCATCAGGGCCAAAATGTTTCCATTGCACCTTGACCTGTGCAATGGTTCGGTTCCTGAGTGGGGTTTCCTTTCTGTCTAGTATGCATAGAGTTTCTAGTAGGAATTCCCCCTCTGGTTCCACCTTGATCACAGACAAGTCAATTATATGATTAGAATAATGTACATATTTCTTCAACAATGAAACATGGAAAACATTATGTGCTTTTACTATGGGAGGAAGTGCTAGCCTATAGGCTACAAGCCCCACTCTATCTAGAACTTGAAATGGTCCACAATACCGAGGTGCCAACTTGGCACAAGCTTCCATCCTCAGGAAACTCTTCATGGGCCTAACTCTGAGATATATGTGGTCTCCCATCTAGAATTCTCTAAGGGTTCTCTTTCTGTCAGCGTAACTTTTCTATCTGTTCTGAGCGGCTTTCAGATTTTGCTTTATCTGAATCACTTGTTGTTCCATTTCTTTCAACATGTCGGGTCCAATAGTAATTCTGTTTAAGGGATTACTCCAGCTGACTGGAGTGTTGCACAAACTACCATAGAGGACTTTGAAAGGGCTCATCTTTAGTGATTCTTGGTAGCCATTGTTGTAGGCAAATTCCACCAGTGGTAGGTAATCTTCCCACTTTTTAGGTTGATGCATTACATGCATCCTTAGCATGTCTTCTAATATTTGGTTCAGTCTTTTCATCTGTCCATCGGTTTGAGGATGATAGGCTGTGCTGAACAATAATTTGGTCCCCAGACCAACCATCAAGGATTTCCAAAAGTTTGAGGTAAATTTTGTGTCTCTGTCAGACACGGTCTCCTTAGGCATGCCATGTAGTCTAAATATCTCCTTCATGAATATGTTGGCAATGCCTATTTCCTTGCAAGTCGATTTGATGGGGATAAAATGAGCAGACTTGCTCAATTTATCCACCACTAACATGATGGCATCATTCTGCCTAGCCGATGTTGGTAATCCGATGATGAAATCCATGGAGATTGTTAAGCCCTAATATTGGCTCATTACCCCTTAATTGGGGCATATTAGATTAGTAATGCTATTTTATTTATGTTGGC
>JASDQU010946394.1:10824-25128 GCA_032191745.1 Picea mariana | reverse complement strand
TTTTTGGTGTCTACCTGCATTGCCTCTTCATAACATTCTGGTTCACCAGAATCAGTCAACAATAAATAATACAATGAAGGAGAGTATCGTTCAGGGGGTATACTTAACCTGGTAGATCTTCTAACAACACTTGCAAGTGTTTGAGGTACCTGTTGCTCCTGTTGTTGTACATTTTTATTTTCTGGTTCCTTTGGAATTTCTTTTTCAGTGATCTCATCAAGCACTGTGTATTCTTGTTTTTCTTTTTCTTATTTCTTTCCCTGCAACTAATCTTTGTACATGACCTTCTCATTGAATATGACATCTCTACTCCTAATGATTTTTTTATTTTCATAATCCCATAAGCGATAACCAAAATCATTAACACCATATCCAATAAAGGTACACTTCTTGTATTTTGCCTCAAGCTTTGTTCTATTTTCTTTATCAATATGGAAAAATGCTTCACAACCGAAAGTTTTCAAAAAAGAATAGTGTACCTTTTTTCTTGTCCATTCCTCCTCTGGAATTCTACCATCCAAAGAGCTTGAAGGTCCTATGTTTATTAAGTAAACAACAGTATCTATAGCATCTTCCCAGAACTATAAGGGAAAACTGGCATGCAATCTCATACTCCTTGCATGCTCCATGATTGTCATGTTCATCCTTTCTGACACACCATTTTCTTGTGGTGTTCTTGGAACTGTCTTCTCTCTACGAATCCCATGGTATGAACAATAATCATCAAACTCCTTGCTGCAATATTCACCTCCATTATCTAATCTGAGACACTTAAAACTTTTTCCTGTCTCATTCTCAACTAAAGCTTTCCATTTCTTAAAAGTATCAAAAACATCAGATTTTTGTCGAATGCAATAAACCCAAGTTTTTCTAGTTGCATCATCAATAAAAGTAACATAATAATTAGAGCCACCAAGAGATGATACCTGAGCTAGTCCCCATACATCTGTATGCACAAGCTCTAACCTTTCATTCTTCTTTTCTTTTCCGACTCTAAGAAATCTGACTCTCTTTTGTTTTCCATAAACACAATCCTCACAGAACTCCAAATCAATTTGTTTAAGATCTGGCAGCAAATTTCTTTTGTGAAGGATCTGCATACCCTTCTCACTCATGTGTCCCAGCCTATGATGCCATAGTGTTGTATCCACTCCTGTAGAATCTAAAGATATAGAAGAGTCAGTATTACCAATACATAAATACAATGTACCTACCTTCTCTCCTTTTTCTATCACCAATGATCCTTTGACGACCTTTCACGTCTTATCTGTAAATATGGATATACAACCTTCACTTGCCAACTGCCCTGTTGAAATTAAATTTTTCCTTAAATCTGAAACATGTCTTACCTCTTTCAACAACCATTGGTTTCCATTTCGTTGCTTTAATTTTACCTTTCCCATTCCAACAATTTTGCATGGTGCATCATCACCCAAATGAACCTGTCCAAAATCACCTTGAACATAATCTAGAAAATGTTTCCTATGGGGTGTGGCATGAAATGAAGCCCCTGAATCTACTACCCAAGACTCAGAAATATTATCTACAAAAAGAATCAAATCATCTTGTAACACATCACCTGTTACATTTGCTTCCTGATTTCTCTCCTGTTGTCCATCTCTTTGTTTCTTTGGAGCTCTGCAGTATTTCTTCAGATGTCCTTTCTTCCCACAATTCCAGCACTCTATCTTTCCAAGTTTGGATTTGGATATTCCCTTCCTAGAATTTCCGTGATTCCCTGAGCCATTTCCTCTATCCTTTTGTCTTCCCCTGTTCTCCGTGTTCAACGCATTACCTGATGTCTCACCTGTGCTTTTCCATCGCATTTCCTCACTAAGGATAACACCAACAACATCATCAAATTTTAAAGTATTTGAACCAGAGACAAAGTTACTTACAACCATGACCAAGTTGTTCCAGCTTTCTGGCAATGAGCACAAGATTAGAAGAGCCCTGACCTCATCATCAAAGTCCACTTTTATAGAACTTAGTTGATTAGTAACCGTATTAAATTCATTTAAATGATCTACAACAGACCCAACTTTTGACATATTCATATTAAATAATCTCTTCATTAGAAATACCTTATTGGATGTCAAGGGTTTTTCATACAATTTGGCCAATGCGTCCATCAAACCCTTCGTTGTCTTTTCTTCGGAAATATTGAAAGCCACCGATGCTGCCAGGCTCAGCCGTATCGTTCCTAGAGCCTTTCTGTCAAGAATCTCCCATTCTTCGTCCTTCATGGCCGTCAACTTCTTTGCTACTCCACCCAATGGTAGGAATAGATCCTTTTGATATAAATAATCTTCCATCTGCATCTTCCATAACTAGTAGTTTTGGCCGTGAAATTTCTCGACCCTAAACTTTCCATCTTCCAACATTGCTCCCACTCGAACCAGGAACCCTCTTTTCCTGTGAGTTACCTTTCACTCTGATACCAGTTGCTAGAAAAAATAGGATCGTGGAGCAATAAAATAAAACAAATGTGGAAACAAAACACAAAAGATACACAATACAAGAGAGACACGGATTTACGTGGTTCACCTAGTGTGGGATACATCCACCAGAGAAATTGTCAGGTCCTTCCTTTATTATTATCCAGCAAATGAAGGGATACAACCTACAACAAAACCCGTTGTAACTACCTCTTCTTTCTCTCATAGTCTCCTCTCTCAAAATACAATATTCGCCATCAACCATAGCCGCAATACATTTCCCTCATAAAAGAGGGTTGCCTTCTAGGGAAAAAAACCCTAACATAATATCTACCGTTAGATCTGCGACCTTATAATGAACAGTCCATATTTACAATGAAATTACAATATACATTTACAAGGAAATTTTTCCTTCCGGGGCTTCGCCCCCGAACCCCTGCCGGGGGCCCACTTTCCCCTGGACCCTGCAGAGGGGGTACCCCCCCCTCTACACTCCCCCACATGAAAGAGTGTACATACTTCTGGGGTGTAAATACTTCATGGGGTATAAACATGGTTGAAAGTAAAAGACCTCTGAATTAGGAAGATAATCAAGCTCCACAACCAACACTTTTCGTACATTGAGCCATTCAAACCGCTCACTATGAAGTTCACCATGCTCTGGTACTCGAGCGATATGGGAAAACAGTGGCATTTGAATGCAATATTCCACACGTACTATCTCCAATTGAAGAGGGCTATTAGAGTTGTCTCTCACATGATGTTGAACACTCTGCATCGATTCCGACCCCTCATGAAGTTATGCACAAATCGACACTTCATTTATATCACTACGCATGCAAATGAGCATAAAGAAGAGCTTCATTCATACTACAAGATCACAGAGGAGGACCTTGAAGAGATAACCAAGGACTAGTCCAAAGACCTCCTTATCCCCGTTGACCTCATAGAAATATTAGACCCTGAACTAATCGGCAGCCCTAAGACCACTCATGAAGAAAAGGATACTCCTGGACCTAGCAGAAGGAAGAAGACCGAAGAGGTCCAAAACTTGAGCAGCGCATCGGAAGGAATTGCTTCAGTATCACTTGGTCGAGGGAGTGATGACAAAGTAGATCAAGAAGAGACCAACAGAAAAGAATATCAGCAAAAGCAGGGCGAAGAAACACCACCTATAGATCATGTTAATGCGGTTGATCCCTTGAAGAAAAGGAAGGTTTCTCCCATCAAACCCACTTCTTGAAAGAAATCTAGAGCCACCTTGACTAATATGTAGACTTTTCTCACTGTAGATTACCTCGACTTCATCATTACAGTTGTATCAGATGCCTCGCAGGACGTCTTGCAGAAACATGAATCCAAGCATAAGGAGATGTACGACAGAATCGAGGTTGAACTCAAAGGGGTATAGCAAGCTCTCCAATCCATCCGCGGAGTATCCACTAGGCCCCCACCATCAAAAGAACCAAATTTGGGAGATGAGCCTACCCAACTTTACAGACTAGCTGATGTGACCGAAGCTCACCTTCATCGAGCGCAAGACCAGAAAGACTAGGTCACAACGGCCCTAAAACAAGCCCAAGCAGAAATGGTAGAACAACTTTGGGTTGCACAAAAGGAGAAGGACGACCTTCAAACCAAGTTTGAAGAAGAGAGGGTGTAGATCAAGCAAGAAAAAGAGCAGTTGCTCACAGAGTAGCTTGGAGTCAAAGAAGCAGTTGACAGAGACTTCACTCTGTGATGGGCTTAGAGCCCAAAGCAAAAGACCGAGTGGAGCATCAAGTAGCACAACTCATGGAAGCTATCCAGCAACTTCAACAAATAATAACATACTTAGAGCTTCGAATAGTTCCCGACACTCCACAAGATGTGTGAGATCAAAGATAAGAAATTGCTCGAAGCGCAGTTGAGAGAATCAAGGCCCTCTCCTTGGACTATAAACAACTAAGTGATCACAGTGCCCAGACTTATGAGTGACTCATTGAGGATCCTGAATTGAAGGAACTGGAGTCATAGCTCCAGGAGGCAAAGGAGAAAGAAGAAATAGTACAGGCATAGTTGAAGCCCCTTTCAACAGTTGAGAGGATGAAGCGATCCCAATAACAGTGCACTACTCAACAACATGTCCACATCATTTAGAGCAAAGTCATGGAAGTGACTCAGAGAATCCAACCTATACAGGATGATGCTTGCCAACTGTTGACAGAGATTGAAGGCTGAGGAGTAGAATTGGAGCAAGTTGTCACCACAGCTGAACAATACTTAGAGGGACCTATCAATGAAGCAGTTATCCCAGAGTTCCCCAAGGAGGAGACCGTGGCGCAGAAACAGGTCGAAGAATCTTGAGCCAAGATTGAGGCCTTTGAAGCAGAACTACCCAGATCAGAGTGACTCGGGACGAGTCACGGGTGAGTGTTGGGGGACTGTTGGCCCTTGACCAAGTTTTGAGGATCCTTGGTCATGATCGACCTATTTTTGGGACTTCGACAGGCTGTCGTAGGCGGAGCGCAAGTCAAAGTAGAGATCGCGGGATCTCAGCCCCTTTTTAGGGATTTTTGGGTTTTGGGCTTATGTAATGGGTATGGGGATGTCAGCCCATGGGTTTACCCATGTTTATGCCCTTTTTGTAATGTATACATAGAAATCTAGGTGATGTAAGTAGTAGAAGATGAGAATTGAATAGAAGGCTTAGTGCTAGTGAGCTAAGTGCGAAGGTTTTTTGAGTGCTTGGTGCATACTATGTAATGCTTGCATAGCTAAGTGAAAGTGATTGTAAGAGATTGTGAAAAGGCTTAGTGATGTAAACTATCCCAGGGAAGGAGGATCTGGCGAACTGTGCACAGATCTCTTGTCCTATGCAGAGTAGGGTTTTGAATCTCTGTGCATGTAGAAGATTGACATAAATAAATAAAGAATAAGAGTTGGTGGATGTATCCCTAGGGTGGGGGTAAACCACGTATATACTACGTTGTGGTTGTTGTCTTCTTTATGGTAGTTTCTAGTTTTATCAACTCCCTTCTCAGGTTATCTGAGTTATTGATCAAGGTTTCATGTCATTCGGGGTTCCAACAAAGCCTCTAACTATCGGCCCTCCTGGTAAACCAGAAGGCAGTGCAACACCCAGAAGGTACTGCGTAGTCTCACCCAAGATAGATAAGGATGGTTGACTGTAAGACTCAGGTGTTTAGAGCCTAGGAAATAGTAGGAGATAAAGGGTTTCTTTATTAAGGCCCTATTCTACGAACTGTTATTGTAATCTACTTGTTCCTAGGAATCGTATGCATATAACTCAAAATATAAACAGATTCTAATAATGCATTTGGTTATTCATCAATCGTAGTCATCTATTGCTTGAAAGAAGTTAAAGATATGAAAACATTCAACACATTACACAGATGTTATCGTGGTTCACCCCTCCTGGGCTACGCCCACAAAGATTTGTCTCTTGGCTCTTTTATTATAGTAGTTCTTGATCTCCCTATGCTGCGTGCTTACAGTTCTCCACAAAAGTGGGTAAGATCTATGTGAGGCGAACTAGATTGCACCAGGCTCTGTAAGCTGCGGTCTAATCCTCAAATCTACCTTCCCTCATATCTTTCTTTCTCAACAGCTTAAAAAACTCAGTTCATACAATTCAAACCCCTCACATATCACCAACAACAATACTCAGGAAAATCACTCAATAACAATCGCAGTCTTTATAAAAACTAACATAAAATCAACAACAACAACCACAACCACAACTGCCATATATGATACTTTCGTATCTATATTTATACATTTCGAGATCTTTAGCCACTTACAGAATATTACCAAAACCCTAACCCTTCTTACGCTATTTTTTTCTCCCATGTGTGTGTTGTTCTTCCTTCAGTTGTCGCTTCCCTCTATGCATGCTTTCTTGCATTCGTGCGTCCTGATCTTTTTCCAGTTGTCACTTCAGTTTATTGCATGCTTTCTTTCCCATGATCGTCCTTCTTTCCACTTCGACCTAGTTCCAATAGGATCCCAACACTGACATGTGACTTGTCCTGAGTCACCTAATTGCGTTGTGCTTCCTCGATCTCCCTAGTGATCGTCTGGAACTTCTCCTGCAATTCTGCTGCTTTTGTCAGTGCCTACACGGTTTTCTCCTTGATAATATCGACTGTTTTCACTGCTACTTCTTTGCTTATCATTCCTGCACATTCCAACTGAGTCTGTGTTGACTATGTTCTGGCTTCTTCTGCCTGCTCCAGTACTGCTGCTATCCGTTCCTGCAACGATTCTATTTGAGCCTGATGCTCATGTTTCTGTGTTTGCGCAGTGAGAAGTTATGCCTATAACTTCTTTAAATCTTGTGTCCCCTTGACCCGTTATGGGATTGGGATGGTTTTCTGTTGCTTCTTGAATTCTTGGATTGTTACATTGATCCTTTCCTCCTCCTTGTCCCATTGTTGGACCTGTGGGTCCTCTTCTAGCTTTGTCCAGAGTTGCGTTTCTTTATCCAGCAAGTCAGCTGATGTGCTGAACTATTTTTCTAGCTCCTGTAGTTGCATTGTTTCTTCCTACTTCCTCTGCTCCTTTATTGTTGGTGGAGTGGTTGGTCTAATCTATCTATGGAGAGTCTCAATATCCTTCTGATACTGATCAATTTCCTGTGCAATCTGATTGATCTTTTATGCCGCTAGGAGTTCACTTCCTTGCACAGTGGTTGGAAGTTTCCCAAAAATGTCTTCCACTCTGTGTTCCAACTCATTCTTGTGCTCCTTTTCCTCCTGCATTTCAGATTTGGCTTGCACGCAAACTATTTCCAGTGTTTCCTACTTCTTTGTTGCTTGTTGTAGATCGACCATGTTTTGATGTGATCGAGACTGTATCTCATGGTCGACGCTAACCTGCAATTGGTATAAGGCCTTTGTTGGCATCTGTGTTAGGACCAATTAGATCTGATCCAAATCCTTTAGTGTTGTCTGTCCCACAATCTCATCCATTCGTAGTATTCTCGGCTTTATGTAAACCGTGGAATGTGGTTTCGGAAGAACTGAGTCATGTTCTCCTACCTCCATTCTTTCTGTGGTCCATGCGCTTGATGGCTCTATGCCTCTACTGCTACTTGTAATCTGGGCTTCTCCGAATTTCTTCAGGAGTTGCCCCATTTCTACTATCTCCTTCTGCATTTTATCCCTGTGGTGTGCTACATGATCAAAGTCCTCTACGAGACAATCCTGGACCATTCTAGCAACCATCTCGCCATCATCCTCTGTGATTGTGTACTCTGGTGGTGATCGTTGTGCCTTTGATTTCTTGCGTGCACTTGTTTCCTGTACCGTTGGTCTCTTAGTTCCCACTGATTTCTGTGTGATGGGGTTCGTCATGGTTTCATGTTCTCCCTTAACTGGGTTTTTTTGTTCATTGGTTGGATGAGTGGTTTCTGTTCTCCCTTAGCTGGGTTTTTTTGTTCATTGGTTGGCTGAGTGGTTTTTGTTCTCCCCTTCTAGGTCCCTGGCTGCTCTGAGACACCCTCTCTCTGAGTCGACTTGATTTGGCCTATTCTTGGTTTCTTGGGTACTGGGACTTGTGGAGGCTTTGTTTCCGGCTGCAGAGCCCCTCCTTCTATTGTTTTTCCCGGTACTGCTCTGGGTATGGTTGGGATCTTCCATTCATCCGGCCACTCGTGGATGATCATGTCGATGTCTCCCTCGGTGACACAATAGCGCATCTATAGCCAATGTTTATGTGGGTCCTATCTTGGTTGTATTCACATGGCTTGTTGTCTAGCCCAAAAATTGGTGATGCCCCCGAATTGCGCGACAGCCTCTAGTGTTATCCTCCATGCTCAGTTGATTGCTTCCTGCATTTCCCGTAGGTAAGCTTCAAATATAATTCCATTTTCCTTTTTATGCTAGGCCAGTGGTGTGGATTTCAGGATGCGATATCTCACTCCTCCTGGCTGTGGTGTGGTACAGAAGATGACGTGGTTCAGTTCTTTCCATTCCATGAAAGCGATGAGAGTAAGCAGCCATAAGTAGTGAAATTTCGTACCTACTTATTGCGTGTCTTTACAGTCGATTTGGAAAAAGTTTGACAGATATGATGCCCAGCTCATGAAGGTGTCTTCTACGCACTGAGATACAACTGCGATAACTCATGCCGATACTTCATCTTTACGACATTTTCTTAGTAGTTTGCATGATAAGATATTTTCTCCCAATTGTGTCGCGACATCGTTAATTCTCTTGATTATAATGCCTCACGTTTCCCTGTCGGTGCCATATTTCTTCTTCATTTCTTCTGCCAATGCTTTTTCCTTGGACTTGTCATCCAATATCAGTGCGGGATCCATACCTCGGATGGGTAGTCCTGTAATTTGCATAATAAGTTCAATAGTTATGGAGATGAGTTTGTCCAGCCATACATCCCCTCCATGCGTAACTCGTAACATTTGTTTGATGCATGCCAATGCATATTGGCCTCTGCCAAAGTGTGGTATATTCAACAATCCTAGGATTTTGGTTCTATCCAGTCCAACTGCACACTTGCATGGCTTAGTGATAGTTCCTCCGAGAAGGTTCACGGCTATTTTCTCTAAAAAGACTTGTGGTGCAAGCTCTAGATATTTTCTTTTATCCACTATGTCATGGTCGAAAAACTTGAGCTTCCCGACATGACCCAATAGCTGCAAGTCCACTTATATTCCTTCTAGTGTGCGAGGTAGCACAATCTCTGTAGTTGGTTTCTTTCGAGGTGAGCACGGTATCTGAATCCCGTCTTTCGATCGTGTTGGCTGGTTCAAAGTCCTAGCAGCTTCTGGTTCATCCTTCGCCATCCATTCTTCCCAAGCTTTGCCCATTTCGCCAATTGGCTCGTCCGAAAAAGAAAATTCTGGGATGGGTATTTGTGGAACATCTGGTTGGAGCTCTACTTCTGAGTTCTGTGTGCTTCCGTTTATTTCCATGGCTGCTTCAGCATTTTCTGGTTGTCCTTCCTGATGAGTTCCCATTGCTTGGTTCTGAGTTCCTATTGCTTGTTCTTCCTCTAGTTGTTTCTTCCCTCTGTTCATTCTTTCTTGCATTCATGCATGCTGATCTTTTTCCAGTTGTCACTTCAGTTTCTTGTATGCTTTCTTTCCCATGATCGTCCTTCTTTTCACTTTGGCCTGGTGCCAACAATAGTTCTATTTTCTATGTGATTAAATGCTTAGTGCGCTGATATATGATAAAAGAATCTAATGTGATAACTTAGTGATGAATAATATGAATGAATACTATATCTGATCTATGTCGGTATGCTTAGTGCTTGAATCTATTAGATTTGTGCAAATACTGCATTGATCTATTGTTAGGGTTTAGCTACACTGTAAACTAAGGCTAAATATTAACGAACTATAATTGTTAAGTGATCTACAAGGTGTTGTAATCATAGATCAGTGTCCCATCTAAGGTTGCATACATCTGAGTCCTGTAACCACCCCTGCCTCTACCTCGGGTGAGACTTCATCTAGTTTGCAGGTGTTGTCGAAAGGGCTGGTAGTTAGGTTTTGTTGGTGCATTGTTGGTGCATTGAACCCTGGGCCTGCCCCTATGCCAACAATGAGGATGGAGTACATGTCGATCCCACTAAGATCCAAGTCATCCATGACTAGCCAGCCCCAACCACACTAATCGAGCTTTAGAGCTTCTTGGGACTGGCCAATTTCTATCGATGATCGTTTTTGGATTCTCCCATATTGCATGGGCCCTCATCAAAGTGACCAAGGGTGGTGGCAAGGAAAAGTTTGTGTGGGGGAAGGAACAACAATGTGCATTTGATGATCTGAATCATCGCTTGTGCTAAGCTCCAGTACTCTCCTTTCTTGATCTGCAACAACCGTTCAAGATTGAGATTGATGAATCTGACTATTTTGTAGGCATAGTTCTCACTCAGAGTGGTCATCCGGTGACATACCATAGTGAGACACTCTTAGATAATGTCTGGAAATACCCCACCTATGACAAAGAAATGTATTCCATTGTACAAGCCTATCGTCAATAGAAAAATTACATTCTGAGAAATGAGACAATCATCCACATTGATCGCAAGCCTCTATAGTTCATACAGACACAAGGGAAGTTGCATAACGACCACCATCATAAGTGGTCCACCTACCTGCAACAGTTCCAACTCAACATCAAGTATAAGACAAGGAGCACAAATTGTGTCATTGAATGCCTCAGTTGGCCTCCCGTGGTTTCACTCACCACTGTGCTCCATTCATGTGGACATGAGGCATCTGCATGGCCCCAACTTTATCAACAAGATCCATACTTCGCCACCACCTATCAACTCTTGGGTACATGCATGAATGTCATCGATTTTCACATTCAGGATGGGTAGTTATGACATCTGGGCCATCTATGTGTTCCTACAATCGAGCATGCAAAGTTGATTTGGGAAGCCCACTACAGTTGGGTGGTAGGACATTTTCGCATGGAGAAAATTTTGGTCGTTCTAGGAAAATATTTTTATTGGCAAAAACTTCAACAGGATGTCGACAAGTATATTGGATATTTCACTACTTGTGCCATTTCCAATCCATCCATCAAGAATCAAGGATTATACACCCCTCTTCCTACCCCAGAGAAGCCTTTGGAATCCATATCGATGGATTACATGTCTAGCCTTCCGTCCACCAAGCAAGACAATGATTATGTATTTTTGGTCGTTGATCAATTTTCGAAGATGGCCATCCTCACAACCTGCAAGAAGAACATCACAACGGTAGATACTACCAATATATTCTTCGAACGATTATGGGTCCATTTTGTGATACCACATACCATCATCTCCAACCGAGACAACAAGTTCCTCAACACATTTTGGTCGAGTCTATGGTCACTGTTGGACACCAAGCTCACTAAATCCATTGTTTTTTGCCTCAAAACAGATGACCAGAGAGAGCTCATCAATCGGATGATTGTGCACATCCTGAGCATGTACAACTCTAAGAATCCATGTACATGGCATGAGAGCCTCCCCTATGTTCTGCACAGTTACAACAGGGCTATCCATAGCTCCATTGATCATATCCCATTTTACGTGGGACTAGGATTCCAACCCTTAGGTCTCATTGATGTTGCACTCCCTCTGGAAACCACACAGACAGAATCTTCCCATGTTCATTCTGAGACCAAAACATCCACTAGATTCATTGAGAGGATTCAACACATCCTCCAACAAGTCCATGAGATTTTTCAGAAATCTAATGCTAAGAACAAGTAGCGCCATGATCAACACAGGGTACCACACCAGTTTTAGGTTGGAGACAGGGTCTGGTTACACTTACAAAAGGAGTGTCTTACAGGTCCCCATCAGAAGCTCTTGCCACTTTGTTATGAGCCTTACACCATCACCAAGGTTGTGGGTAACAATGATTTTGAGCTCAACACTCCACCATTCCTTGGCTTGCACCCAGTGTTCAATGTGGACCTCCTTCGACCATATTTTCCCCCATTATTGGACACCTCAGAGATCACAGAACAACTGATAACAACATAGCTCAACCCTGACTACATGGAACATGCATCCACTGATCATATAGTGGACACACGGGTCAAGGGAACTCGCCAAAAAAGGATCTAGCTTTATCAGGTTATCAAGGCAGGGCAGCTCCTACACCAAGGCAAGTGGCTCACCCGGGGCCAAATCCAACAGAAGTTTCCTCATTTGATGGGGGAACTCAATGCAATGGATACCATTGCTTTCTAGNGGGGGGATTGATCCAGGTGGATATTGGTGACCACCCACCTATTTCAATTGGCTCCTCTTGTCAGTTTTTGGTTCAACACGTTCTTTTGTAATTCTTTGTAATTGTGGGTTCTACACTTTAGGGGTTATATGAATCCCTACACATCTTCCAGGTGGATACTGGTGGCCTCACATGTAATCCAACTGGCTTATTTTGTCTGTTTTCATGTTAGCACATATTGTTGTACTTCCAGGGCCATTTTGGGACCCTTAACAATGTTTTTTTAAGCTCGCCATAGTAAAAAATATATACAGAGTCGGAGTTTGACAACATAATGTGTATTTCTCTAAAAGATCTTTCCGATGTTGAAATGTAACAAGGGATGTCCTCATTCATGTTTTTGTGTTTTGTCATGTGGGGGACATAAAAGTCATATTTCCTAGACATGTTTTATTTGTAAAGTGACTCTTTAAATAAAGTTCTTTTATAAAGTGAATGTACTTTATAACTTAAAGTGATTTTAAGTTGTGGGACCCAAAAGTATTTAATGAGCATTTATTACTTATTTTGCAATTAATGAGGAGCATTAAATATGAGCCCTCACATTAGACTTATGATAGCCATTAGATTGAAGTTGGTTATGTAAGTTAGGGTTTCTTGGGAAAAGAGAAGATTACATATACATGCTTAGGAATGTGAGAAGAACACACAGTAAAGACAAAGGAKAGAGAGATYARMTTTCTGGAGAGTTTAAGAGCAYAGTTTTCCAAGTTAATTAGAGTGCATGGTTCCCAAGGCAGTGSAMTCATAACAGTCCGTAYARCAGAAGGAAGGGCAGTCYGTACAGTGAGAAGAMARTCTATACARCAARAGGGAGRCACRATTTCCAAGAAAGAAGTCYGTACAGTCCGTACTGTACTTGMTGKCAYRCTTTYCGAGGTAGATTTYTGTGCATTTRTTGYTGYTGTTTTATCTGTACAGTGACACGATTTCCCARAAATCGGGCTAYTGTTTGGTTRGCACGTGTGGGYAGTTGAAGCTTRCTGGCAYRAATTTCTAGAAAGAAATCAGATTGYTGAGATAAGTTCATYTRCATTTCTGATTTACAGTTGGAATTAATAAATTTCTGGGTTGTAAGAAATTTCAGATCTGCTCTTGAATAATAGAAATAATMTCTCTAGGGTTTTCCCCACKGTGGGGTTTTTGCCYTRGTCATTGGACCAAAAATCACTTRTCTAKTTRTTGCCTTATCAGAGTATGGGTCAGTGATTTACTTGACTTAAGTGTTTTAGCTTTCARTTGCTTTCAGTTTTAAAGGCATTTATTAAAAGACTAAAATCTCAGGTTAGTCAAGTGTTTGACGAAATGTGTGAATGAAATATTTCTGATTTTGTCATTAAAAATCTTCATCCAACGGGCTATCACGCACCTAAAACAGAGGTCGTATGCAAAAATTACGACCCCGAGAAGTTGAGGTACCAACTTACCCATAGGGGCTCACATAACTTTTTATGTTTCATCTCCTAGGGTTAGGTTTTTTTATGTTTAGGGTTTTGACATTAAAAAATTCCTATGGAGCCTCATTGTAATGATTCTGCTCAAACAGATGCATGTAGCAGCCACAACTCTTCTCAAAGATAGCTACCACCATTCGAGCAAATGTTTTAGTTATGAATCTTTACAGTTTCAACCTATTTCATTTATTCAATAAAGGATATTGTTCACTAAATATCTGTGTTGTTCTTCATATCTCTGTGTTTATTGTATTCATTCTATTAATCAGTTCGTTCTGCTCCTAAATCCATATCATAAGGGTGAGAGGGGTTATAAGGGTTAAGGATGATAGGGGTTATAATGATTAAAGAATATAGAGGTTAAACAATTTACGAATTATAGGTGTTGGGAATTAAGAATTGTAGGATTTATGGATTAGAAGTAATAAAAACTAGGGAATATGAGTTAAGCGTTATTGTGGTTATGTTAGCGGTTATAAGCATTGAGAATTATAGGTATTAGGGTTATGAATTTTGGATTATAGGAATTAAACATGAATTCTTTTTTTGACATTAGAGGCTATACATGTCATATAAGTTAATTATTATAAGCATTATTAATTAGGGGTTATAGTTTAAAAGTATAAGGATTATAACGGTTAGAATC
>JASDQU010946393.1:0-33264 GCA_032191745.1 Picea mariana | reverse complement strand
ATTGATATTTTGGGTATACTTATGTTTTAAGTTCTTAAATCTTAAAGCCTACTACTTGTTTCATCATGTTATTAGATTTATCATTGAGAAGATGTAGAAGAAATGTGTAAATAAAAATCAATGAAATAATGCTAAAAAAAAGTTGTTAATGTGTAATTTTTTTAAATAAATAGTTAATTGCTTAGCATCCTGTGAAGGGGTGCTACAGACCCCCTATTTAGTCAGCTACAACAGACAAGGAAGCACCAACTACAACAGACAAGAGTTTTTTTCTGCAACTGTGTCTTCCCCACACAGCCCTTCCTCCAAGGTGTTCAGCAACCTTGAGGTCTTCCTCTGAGCCAATGATTTCAACTACTGTGCCCTCCTAGCATGCCTTTGTCTGAACCTGCAAAATTCAGAAATGTATCCCTATGCACGGGTATCAGAACCCGTGGTGTTCTATCATACCCTCTTGGTGTGAAGCCTCAAACACCTCTAACCCTAAAATCAATAAACGCTTTCAAATGCATACCTACAACATACATCTACAGCATATAAAGAACACACATAAGCATTCATTCAACACAGACAATACTTGCAAGAAAAACTGCTTCTATTTGTATTAATAAAAATGCCTCTTTACAAAGGTGTTCTGAGCATGAACTTTAATAGAGTATCGGCTCGTTCTCTACTCTCTCTATTTTCCAACTTCCTATCCCTTTCAAAATGAGATACCAATATCTTTTTACATGAGGGGGCTCTTTGAGATCTTCCCTCCAAATTACCTACCCTATTCAATTACATTGAATGGGTTGTCTAGTACAGAATTGGATCTAGATCTCAGCCTTACAAACATTAAAGGCTATCTACTCTAATGCCTACACAAAGGCACAGCTCCATGTCTTAACAACCTACAACATTAATTACATTCAAATTTCAAATTTTGATATGAGAGCTGCACCTCTCATCATTGAATGTGTGCGCTGACGTGGGCTGGTTGGTTGGCTGATTGACGTGGAGAGATTCTCCTGCATCATGACCTATAAATAACATGGGTATTTAGCAGTATGAAATTACCATCATATAGTCACCAAGCTAGGGTAGTGGTTCTCAGTTACACAACTAAGGGAAAGAGATTCTCATCACGATCCATCCTTCTCATTTCTGCGAGGTATTTTTGAATGACAATTGTTTTTATCTGGACACCGATCCAAGACAATTTACTTCAACTTGTTCATTATAATATCAAATAAATATAACGAGAAAGGAATATCTAAGAAGAAAGAATGGCAAGAAGATGTGCCTGGAAAAAGTGCATCGCAAACGAAGGTTCCACACACCCTCTACAAAGGCACCCATACAAGAGCTAATATGATCCATTGTATGTTATGAAACTAATTGACCTATGAAGTCTAAATCCATTTCCACCTCATCATCCATTACATAACATTGAAATTCCATCCTTGGGAGCATCCCCTACTTGGGAGTTTTGGTCTAACCAATAGGACTTTTAGGACACCCCTCCCAAACTTAAACTTTGTCAATTGTATAGGGACTTTGAGCATTTGTTTAATTTGATGAGTTAGTTTTGATGCACGTGATTAGGTTCCTTGTTTATTACATGTGTTTTACACTTGTCATGATATCTTTATCTTGAGATATTTGTAGGGTGTACCCTTTTCTTTTGCAGGACCTTGCTTGATGGCTAGTTTTGGGAGAACAAGCGTAGTTTGGGATTCCATGGGGAAAAAATACCACAGGTTGTATGTTGTAGGTCCACACACTGGATCATAGAGACATGACTTTGGAGGTTTACATGGCATAATGGAGGATATTACTCAGACCCTATTACCCAAACGACTTGCCTAGGAGAGGCAAAATGTCACTTTTTTAGGCTTGAGGGAGTTTGGTGGTGATGGAGTTATTTCACATTGACACTTGGCATGATTTGACTGAAGGAGACATGGATTGACTATATAACATGCAGAGGAGGCTCAAGGATCCCCAACAACCTCTTTCTTCTTCTCCAACGACTTGGAAAAGTGTCAAAATGTCCCCTAAAGGTGTGACATCATCTTACTTTTAAGGTTTATAATGTGTTGAAGTGAAAATTAAATATCATTATTTGGTTCAGGAGTAATATAAGGTTTTTTGAACCTGTATCTTATGTTTTACCCTTATTAAGTGGACAAACTATGTTTTAGAAATTTTGTATAAATAGAGATCATGTGAATCTCATTTCATAACATAACTCTCCTATTTGGAGAAGTACTTGGATAAAGTTTTAGCTATTCTTGGGAAATATAGTGTTTCTCCCTTGTGAAAATGTATTTTTGTGATATCTCTTGATGAATGGATGGAGCTAAGTAAGGCTCACCTCTTTGAAGCTTGTTGTCTTGATCTTGAATGGTGATTTGCTTGGTGAAAATAGGGTTTTGATCTCTCTCTCTTGGAATTAGTAAGGAAAAATATGCATTGCTAATTGTTTCTTGCTATTTCTTGATTATGGTTATTGGAAACCATAGGAGGAGTATGTTACACCCTCCATTAAGCTTCATCTAAATTGCTAAAGTTAACAAGCTATTTTGCAATGGTTTATAGGAAGAATACGAGTGTGTATACCCTCTAATATTTTCCCTAAGTTTGATTGGAATACCCTAGGGAGTAAAATATATTACATCCCTAGGGTCTATTTTGATCTAAATATTTAATACAATACCCCATTCACCCAATTTTAAAGGCACTAATCTGAAATTGTTTGGATTGGAGAAATAAAATAATGCATCTTAAAACATGAATTTTTGTCATACTAACTTTTTGCAATATGGGTTTTCTTCCTTGTGCATAAAGAACCTATTAGAAACTAGGGCATCCCCTCTAAAGGGATATTTCTTTCTACTGTTAATTTTTTATCTACAACCATTAGGGCTGCATAAACCCTAATCAAACTTCTCTAATAACTTTTCAATCAACCACTAAAAGTTGCTTAAAGTTTTCCCACATAAAATACTAGGCCTACCACACTTTTTGGTACGCTTGGGGGAAGTTTTAGTGGATGATACTCTTTCTATAATAAATTTTTTGTTACATCCATAAGGCTGCAATTTTTTTTTGTAATTATCTTTTTGTTACATCCTTCTTTCGTTGCTAAAGTCTAATGCTATCTTACTTGGGTTGATCTAGTTGTTTCTAGTTTATCTCTTGCTCTTTCAACTAGACTTTTAGAAACTTGTTTGCATAATTAATTATCATTTTCATTGTTGATATATATTGTTACTAACTGCTGAAAATAGGGACAACAATATTAAGTTTCTTACCCACCATATATTTGGTCTTGTATCACTATATTTCATGTGTCTTAGGGAGGTACAATCGACATTTACAAGGTTTACTACTTCTTGGAAACTCTTGGATACCATCAAGATCTTACTTAAGCCATTATCCACACATAGAAAATTTACCTATAGGGGAATTCACTCATACATCACACTTTCCATCTCAATTCCCCTGAGGGTCATCGTGATTCCACCCTTGAGGTGACCCCTTCACCTCTAAAGTGACGGGAACACCTACCTAAGGTGATAGTGGGTAGGTTCTCTCTAAGTTGTAGCTGTTGGAACATATACAATCCTAAACTTTGAGCTTCACATTCTGCACTTCATGAAAATATAATCCTTCCCAAAGCGGTTACTCAGAAATTAACTTTTGAATTTTAAATCAAATTCATTTCTAGTTAATGGTAATAAGGCGCACACGATATCCGTCATTGATGAAGTTTCCCCGTTTGATCGAATGATCGTAATTTCTCAAGAATTTTGGGAGCCGCCTAATTATTAAAAAAAATAAATTGCTAAAGGTCGCTTCGGAGCTTCACGCTTTGGGCGTTTTGATAGCTCTTCACGATTAAAGTCCCAAAACCTGGAAGTGTTAGTTATCACTTTTCATAAACCTTTCAAGGAAACAAGTCATAGTACATGTGTATACTTTGAGTCTTCCCTGGGTTGACATGTGGCACCTCCCAATTCTTGACGCATCATCCATAATGATGTCATCTTCAGCACATCACTATGGGATACAACCCTTTAGAAATATAAAAAAGAGCTAATTCGCAGATCCACGAAGCACTAAAATGCCGAAGTATTAAATTTTAATTAATTAAGTTAATATTAGTCAAGAGATAATTAATGACTTCCCACTTCAGGGTTTGAATGTTTACCCTTCATCAGATCCTAAAATATCTAAAGTCTGAATTTCTAAAGCACTTAAAGATTAATATGATTAATTAAAAGAGATTATCGGATAATTCATCATTTCACAGTTTTGGGTTTCGGGGATTTCTTCTCGAGCTACATTTAAATTTCTCGAATTCAGAACTCTCAAAACACTTGAGGTTAACACATATTCTAAACATGATTAATTAATATTTTAAAAGAGATTATCTAGCAATTAACCTTTCATGGATTCGTGATTCGGGAAATTTCAACTTTGTTTCATTCAAAACTACCGAACATGAACCGTCAATTATTAATGGAATTTATAAAAAAGAAATGGTAATGATTTTTAACATAGATTGTGGATCGTCAGGTATGATTTCCCATTAAATTATTAGATTTTGAATTAATTTTCACGTTTCTTCAAGTAGTACGTTTTATTAGATTGAGAAGCTCACACATTTCCTTTGCGACAGGTAACCTCGTTCTGTTCTCTCGATATCATGGAACCATGGAAGATTATTAAGAAGACTGATGCATCTGGTGAAGGTTCGAATCCAAATGCGGATGTTCTGTCAGATACCACACCGTGATCCATAGACACTGTGAAATCTTGGACACAGGTGTTCGAGATTCTGGAACATGAGCTTATAAATTGCCCAGAACATTCTGACGATGAAGTGCACGACACTAACCAAGATAAAATTAGGTATATAGCCCATTCCAAGCTACACAAGATAGCTGCAGGGTCGAGACTCATGCCGTATAATGACATGATAGGTTGGGCCTTGGAGAACGTCAACTTCCAAACTAGGAGCATTACCAACCACCAGAAAGTTGTTGTTGGCTCGTTCCAACCAGAAAACCTCCAAGTAATGTATAAGCTATATATCGAGCCTAAATATAATTACAATAATTCATTTGTGTTAGAGTTCAAGCAACAGGAATGCATACAATATCACAAACGTTATCTCGATATAATAAGGTCCTAGTGGGGGAAACCAGAGAGGTTCAGGGCCGACACTCATGGCATGTATGCCATAGCGTCGTTAGATACTCACATGATTTATGTAGCTATGATGCTTTGTAGACTATTCAAGAAGAAGAGTCCTACTCATTTCTCAGTGGAATGGATGTTGATCATGCACGAGGTGGTCTAGGGCTATGATTTTAACTGGGCAAAGATGTTGTCGGATAATCTAGCCAAATAAATCACCGACTATAAATTGGCTAAATCAAAGGGGCAACCTACCCCTTTCTATATGTCTGTGTATATCATGGATGTTATATGCTTCATAACCTCTTTCCCACTAATGAATTGGAGCTGGAGTCTGGACCCCAACCAATGCAAAACCTATTCACTTCTACCACTCCAAACTATGGGAGGACAAGGCCAAATATTTATTTTACGAAATATGTCACAATGTAGTGTTCCCTGTCCATATAGATTTATTTGGTTTCCCACTCCCACAAATTTCAAATAGAATCATAGGAAATATGGGAAAAATAGCAGATTGGTTCATCGAATAAAACTTCTCTTACATCAGGGTCTTCATATGCTCAGTCCCTCCACATGCTCTCCTGATATTTTTACCAGACAAGCTAGTATGCCAAGCAGTAGCTTATCAAACAGTGACATGGGGCATAACCAAGAAGTTGAAAGAACCCCAAAAAAAGGTATGGCCGACCCTCCCTCTCCAAGTTGGTATGTTTTCACTATTAGACTTTGGTCACTCCAAAGTGGAGGCTGCATCTTTGCAGGATTTCAACTTGGTTGACATCGAATTTAAAAGGTACTACCCACACAAAATCATGGAAAACCACGTGGCTCAATACAACCTGAAGATATATGTACATGAAACCTCCCCACATGATGAGATATTCAAGGGATTCACAACTTATGAGGAAGTAATGAACAGATACCAAACCTTATCCCTAGATCAATAGGCCATTTTCCTCAGTTTTGAAAGACACAGATGAAATAAATTACCAAAAGTACTACAGGTGGAATCAATAGTCACTTCGCCTACACATGAATCTGTACCTCTAGGTTTGGAATCAAGGAACTCCAGTAAACATGATACTGAGGAAACCCCAAAGGGTTCCGAAGTTTTGACCTAGGAATTGAAAGCTTAATTTTCAAGTCCACTAGGCCCTCATGAAACCGATCAATTTGAAGCCTTCCTAAATCAAGGGAAGGATACATATCCTTTGACACTAGCCACATTTGTTCCAAATACTACAGAGCAACAATCGTCTATGGATATCTGGACTGCTATTACTTCATTGGCCCCTTTGCATTCTAGTTTCAAGAATCCTAGTTCTGAATTCATTTATGTGGGTGATCTTAGCCCAATCTTGCCCGAAGAGATGCATCAGAAGGATTGGGTAATAACGAAAAGGAAAAAGATGTTATACTATGGAAATGATCACGATGATTTGGAATTCATGAAGGAAGTGGCAGGTTCATTAGGTGCCTTTGCCACTGCAAATCAATGGTCTATAGAAAATTTGGAAGAGTAGCTAAAATGGAAAAACCTATTGGTAGGCCAGTTGTAATATCAAATAATGATCATGGAACAAACTGTGAAGAATAAGATGAACTAAGAATTTGAGCAGATCACAGCTTATGAAAGGCATCAAATTCAACAACTGTGGGATAACCTCGAGGAGCTCAATCAGAATTCATAGGCCAACAAAGGGTTAGTCACTCAGCATGAGGAGGTAATAAAGAAATTGCAAGCCAAGTTAGAATTGACTAAAGGTACATCAATAGAAATATCATCTTTTCACACTCAAGCACTAGAGGTAAATGAAAAACTAGAACTGGCCCAACAAGATCTTTTCATGAAGGTTGATGCCATACAGAAATGCTACTAGGCAGTATACCTCACTCTAAAAGATATACATATTAAGGAAGGGGAAGCTCGCTTTGCCTGAGCTAAGTTTCAAGAAGCCGTTGCATTGGTACAAAAGGATAATACCCCCAATTTTCCTCAACTTTCCCCTTAAAAAAAAATAAGAGGTGATCTGGCCCTGAAGGTGTGGGAAACAAATTTGATAGAGAGAAAGAGGTTAGCCATGGAGGTAAAGGACACTTTTCAGGAATCAATGGATAAGAGACTGATTGATTTTGAGGGAAACTGTATTGTGGAGGATTTGGTAGAAATCAATATCGAAATGAACCAACATAATTCTAAAAAGAGTAGAGAGGAAACTATGACAACCATTTAGGGAATGCGTCAGATTGACCTTCTCAAAATGAACCAATGGCTAATGAACCTAACTTCACATTTCCAGACCTTGACTCAAGAAGTAAAAAGAATCTAAGAAAGAATACCTTAAGTGGAAAATAAATTATACATTATCAAGGTGAATGAAACCATTGATCCATGAAATATAGTGATGGAATTTTTAGATAGATGAAACTAATGCATAGAACATGGAAAAGCAATCACATTGGTGAGCATATAAAGAAATATCATTGCATTACTAAAAGTAGTTGAGGAGACAGATGGAAAAAAAGATACAATGATTAGGACGTTGTGCCAAGTATCAAGAAGATCAGACGATAGATGTATCATTCTCAAATGAATGAGGAGCAGAAGTCTTTCGACCTGTAGATGAAGAGATAGAAGAGATTGCCAATGAAGATCATCATTTTCTATGCAATGTATTCTTATTTCAAATATTTGCTTATTTTGATTATAAGAAGTCCAACCATTTTGAGTTGTGATAGTTTTGTATATATATATATAAATTGAATATCTATTCAAGGATTCTTCCTTTCGAATGTAATAGAGAAAACTTTCCTTATTGATTATTAATACAAGTGTAGACAAAGATTCCAAATTTTGTTAAGTTTGGGCTATGTGTTTCTTCTGTTTTCCCATATCTCAACATTTCTTATACAATCACTTGATAAATGTTTTATTTCAATTTAGTACAACAACTATTGTAATCGTATTACATCATTAATTTGTTAAGTAAGTAGTTTTTCCTCTGCATTTACTGTGAGTAAATCAAGACCTGCAAGTTGTGTGTATTACTGTAATTTGTACTTTATTCAAGGTCGTGCTACTTATTTTCTTCCACTGCAAAAAGGTGAGACTCTTCAACAATTGATGCCTTGATTTTTTAAACAATTTTGTATTTTTCTCTCACACCATTCGATATTACAATTTGGACTCAGACACAAAATACGACCTCTGTGCTACCATACTGTTAATTTCATTTAAGGAATTTTTCTCATATAGATAAGGTATAAAAAACACTCTTTAAACTTTCTTGATGCATGACATTACTCATTGAGCCTTAAGTTTAATCTCAGGAACAACATATTTTTGGCACCATTGTCAGGGATGGAGAAATGAAGTTATATTTTCCTGGGAAAATGACAAGGTAAGATTCTATCTTTGATAGAGAACAAAGATTGAATATACAAGTAAGGCTTATTTTTATCTTTCACTTGGTGATTCAACCACAGATAAACTGGAATTCAGTCGAAATAATACTAGAAATAATCCAGATGATAAGCATACCACACCTGTATCAGATCCTGAAAGGTTGTTGAACCCAATAGGATACCTCAAATCGACTACTGCATCAGAAGGTAAAATATACCAACCCAAAGCTGCACATGTAAATGCTAAGGTTCTGGTTGAATAAATAACCCCTGAAGATAATTTAAACAAGCAACCCCTACGGAGGTTTCAACTAGTAAACCTGAGGCTAGGTTTGAGAACTCGAAGGTAATTGTACCGAAACTAAAGATTGAGATTGACTCGACTGATACTCCTAACGGTCAGAAAAAAATATCCTCCTCTACACCTGCTGACGTTAATACTCTTTAGACCTCATCCTTGCTCAAGGTAAACGTTTCATTTTTCTGATACCCTGAAGAATATATTTTATACCCTGATTCATCCCCTATCAGTTCTCTTATTTATACATCTTGTAAGTCTAACGAAACTAGTCCAAACTTCCCTTTTCCTCCTCTTCTAGACTTTTCATCTCCTAACGACCTTTTTTTGGAATTTCCTTTGCCACATCCTGAAGAAGTTGAAAGGTCACCACTTCGATCCCTCGAAGTTTTTGAAAATGCTCTTTTTTCCAAAAGTCTGTCCCCTAGACTTTCAATGGTTGTTGTTAGAGGAGGTGGTGCCGCTAGAGGAGGAGCAGGTGGACAAGGTCAAGGACAACCTCCACCCCCTAGAATATTTGCTAAGGTAGATTTCATATATGCTCCCTTGGTCCTACCTATCATCCTTCATGATTGACCTAAAAATTATATGAAGAACTTATTGAAATTTGTGGGAGAAGGAGATTTAACCGCAACCGAGCACATAGCCTTTTTCGATCAGTTTGTTGATATCCTTGGCATTGACCATGAAGATGTTTACTCCATGATTTTAATACAAACCTTTGAAGGACAAGTAAGAACCTCGTTTCAAGGACTCCCGATAGGATCCCTACAGTCATACGATGATCTAGAAAACACTTTTTTAAGACAGTCGGAGAAAAAGAAAGACCATATTTATTATTTGATTGAATTTAGGGCTTTAAGAAAAAGGAATTATGAGTCAGTTCTAGAATTTACTCATAGGTTCAACAAAGAGGAAAAAGAGGAAAAAGAGGAGAATTATTATTTTCATTTTATTGGAAGATCTATTTTTTCGTTATAATAATTTTTGAAAAAGAGGAAAAAAAGGAGAATTATTATTTTCTCAGATGGCTCCAAAGTATCCTCAAAAATTTACTTTAGAAACTAAACCTCCAAAGATCTTAACCATGACTCAAGATGAAATCCAATAGATTTATCACTAGATGGAAAAGAAGATCCCTAAAAGTAGGGAACATATGGAGAAGAAGATGAATGACAATAAGGATGACATGGAAACTAATATGGATGAAAATAAGGAAGTGATGAAAAGAAATATGGAAGAAATGGAACATAAGATGGATGAAAATATGAAAAGAAATATGGAACAAATGGAACAAAATATGGATGTAAAGCTGGAACATATGGAAAAGAAGAGTATGTAATCCTTAAATGGGAGGTTACCTAAAATTGATAAGGTGTGGGAAGGGAATCATGAAAATAAACGTAGTGTTTTGGTTGAACAACTTTCCAATAATATGAACTGTCTAGAGGGTGGTAACTCCAATAATTGAGTTACTTATGGATGGTGTCCAAAAGGAGTGAACCTTCCCAAGATTGAATTAAGGATGTTTTATGGAACAAAGAAATTTACTAAGGTGAACCAAATGGAGAATTATTTTGATCTTCATAATTTTGTGGATCATAACCAAATGATTCCCATATAAACCTTGAATTTTGAGAATAAATAATATCAATGGAATCAATGTATAGTTAAAAGGAAGCCAAATTTTTATCATTATGCTCAAGGGGTTTGTTTACCAAATACTTATAAGAACAATATGGGAAATTTTGGGAACATGACCACTTTAGTCAATTGACAATAATCAAGAACTTAGGTGATATTGAAGACTATAATTCAAATTTTCATGTATTGGCCACAATGGTGGATGACATAAGTGATGAAAATTTGTTGGAAGCTTACAAGGGTGGATTAGAAGAAGAAATTAAACATGTGATTTTCATAATACATCCTACAAATATTATCAAAGCTATGCAATTTTCTTGTCATATTCAAGACAAGAATAAGGCTACACACAAGTCTACCATTGGAGAATAAACATGAAGCATGGACCATTTTGGTGTTCATAATACAATTGTACCTCAACCGAAAAGTTTGATACCTCAATAAATGGATGAAATAAGAGCCAAGGGACTATGTTTCAATTGTGACAGAAATTACATTAAGGGGAATACATGTGGTGAGAATAAATTATTCTAAATATCATGTGAATAGGAAAAAGATCAAGAACTGGAACCATCACAAGATCTAGATCTAGAAGAAATTACTTCAAAAATATTTTTCCATGCATTGGACCACATCCCTACTCCATGTTGGGTTATATATCTCTTCCACTTCTTGATCTGAACCAGGTGCAGATCTCAATAGGTTTCCAACAAAACCATTTAAAACTGTCATCCCTCCTGGTAAACCAAAAGGAAAAACAACACACAGAGTGCACTGCATAGTATCACCTAAGATAGCTTTATGGGTGAATGAAATGCTTAAGTTCTTGCAGTCTAGGAATGAATGGAGATCTAGGAGGGTATTGTGTCTTCCTCATGCATCACTCTGATTATTCATTAAAGTCTTTCTAGGATTCATTAGACTTTAGGCCCATGCATGTATTTTAATACACCTAGCTTATCCATCCATTCATAAACTAATTATTGAAAGAACGTAAACATGCAAGAAACACCACATCTAACACAATATTTACCGTGGTTACCCCTCCTAGGCTATGCCCACAAAGATTTGGCTTCTCTGCTCTTTTATTTAGTCTGCTGCAAAATATGGTGTTGCACACATTACATCTTCCATCATAAAATCATAATGAGGTCGAGGAACATATATGAGGTGGACTAGATCACACCACGCTCCTCATTCTTTTATCTAACCCTAAAAAACTACCTTACTGGACTCCTCTATAACTCAACATATTTTTCGCTTATCAACAAACTTTAGCTACTTACTTAACCGAACCGACAAAAACTAGAGATACGACCTAGACCTAATAGGTTCTTATTTATATTATTTTACAAGCTTATGGGCATTATAAAATTTGTCAAGAAACCTAAAACTAATATGGTTCGGCTTGTTTTCCTCCTCACACGTGGCTTTCCCTTCTTGCATGTTGTTTTTCCTCCCTTTTCTGCATGCTTATTTCTTTCCAGTTGTTGCACGTGCTCCCAAAATTAGGTCTTTCCTCAAAATAGGCCCATGCCCAACACTCTAACAACCCTAAAGGTATAAGGATACAAGAAAAATAATAAGCAAAATAATATTGATTGATTCTGGTAGTACCCATAATTTCAACAATTACAAATTATCAAAAGATCTCAATTTCTTCTGTTATCCATCACCATAGTTTAAATTAATGATTGTAGATGGAGGTACCATAATTTTTTCTAGGAAGTGCCATAGTATTAAGGTCAAGATGGCGAGTATTGTTTTGATAGCATGATGATTTGCATCCAAACCGGTGGTGTTGATGTTGTATTAGAGCTCCAATGGTTATAATCATTGGGAATAGTGACCCTTAATTTTCAATATCTTTTCATGATATTTTCCTTAGATGGAAAGGAGATTGAGCGTAGATGTATCCAAGTGAAACCCTCTAAGGTGGTAAGCTCTAATAGCATGAAAAATTTACTCAAAAAGGGATACCATGGTTTAATTTCACACATGTTCTCACTTGATGTTCAAACATCTATATCCTATGCTCCATTAGATATCCAAATACTCATAAAAAATCATTCGAAGTTATTTATTTAAATTCCTAAGGGTATTCCACCTACTTGAGATCATGACCATTTCATTCATTCACAACAAGGAAATGTAGCACCTAACATTAGGCCTTACATGTATCCATGTGCACAAAAGAGTGATACTCAGTGTATGATCAAATAAATGTTAGAGGTAGACATCACTCAACATAGCCAAATTTATTCCTCTTCACCAGTGGTGATGGTTACAAAAAATGATAGGTCATGGCGTATGTCTCCAAATTATAGTCAACTCAACAAAATCACCATCAAACATAGGTTTTCTATTCCAATCATTGATGAATTATTAGATGAATTTCATGGAAAAAAATTCTTTACTAAGTTGGATCTTCGTTCATGTAACATCCAGTTCTATTGATCACATTTTATATACTGACTTATTCTTTGAGGACACTTTCGAGCAAGTGATCCAGATAAAAACTGGCACATTATGATTATATTTGATTTATGAATTATGTTGTGTAGAGTATTGAGTTTTATATGTTACTTATAGATGTATATATTGACAAGTATTATAAGAAGGTTTCTTGAGTGTGCAGGAAACATGATAGGTTAAGGATGTTGTTGGCATCGACAGACTTCCTTGGACTTCATATTTAGTGAAGGAGTGGAATTGTATTTTGATTTGATCACATTTTATACACTGACTTAGTCCTTGAGGACACTTGCAAGAAAGTGATCTGGATAAAAATTGGTACATTATGATTATGTTTGATTTATGAATTATGCTATGTAGATTATTGATATTTATATGTTCCTTATAGATGTATATATTGATAGGTATTATGATGAGGTTTCCTGAGTGTGTCGGAAAAGAGATAGATTAAGGATGTTGATGGAATCAACATACTTCATTGGACCCTGGATTGAGTTAGGGAGTGGACTTGTATTTTGATTTGAGTATTTTATTTGTATGCATATATGATTGACGATTTCAATATGTATTTAATGTATATGAATTATTAACATTGTTCTTGTGAGCAGATGCAAGCATGGTGATGCTTTCTAATCTGACTCACATATGGATTAAAGGGGTCATACACAGAAACCAAAAAAATGAAGGAGAGGTGTGGCAACGTCCTTGTCACAGCCTACTAGCACTCCCACTGTGACATGAATAAAAGGTTAACGTTACCTCATTCTGAGATGGTCCATGATGTTGTGAGGAAAGAATCAAACAGTCGCTCATGAAGAATTATGAGGGTTGTGTAATAAGGATGGATCCTTATTCCTTAGACAATCCCTTAGTCTCTCACAAGGTCGACCAGTGGAGTGTTGACTCTAAGTGACTGAGAAACTTCCAAACTAGTCAATGGCGAGTGGCACCCTTGGAGCACAAAAGTGCATCTTGAAGGGAACCTTGCGTAAAAACAAATGTGAGTCAACAAAAATTTAGAAGGCCTAGAAAATAAAATAAAAATGCTTAGACCTTATTAGAAAAGATTATTAAATCAGAAACTAGAAAACTAACTAAGATTCTAAGTCTAAAACATTAAATTTGAATAAGGAAAGTTAGACTTAATAAATTTGGTAAAAGGAGAAAAAGAATCAAAGTTACTTATGTGCACATGTGCACATAAAACAATAAATGACATTTTTATTGGTTAACATAGAGATAGTATCCCAAGTAAATCAACCACTAAATCATAACGAAAAAAGACTCCTATTCAAACTCAAACTTAAATTTAGTTAGGAGGCACAATAAAGGAGAGATTGGGGAACTAAGAGACAACCAAGAGGAAAAATAGGAACAAATAGGGAAATGTGAGGAATTTTTTTTAATCAATTAAGATAAAAATGGATTTAACATGTGCAACCTGGGGAGAATGTGACATGTGTTGTTGGTGAATAATCTTTAATTTTAATTATTCAAAAATTGCTTACTTGTGTATGAGAGCGCATGTGTCAAAGAAAATTTTCCTATAAAATAATTAGTGAGGAAGAGAAAAAGGACCCTATTATTGGATGAATGTTATGCTGCTCAAATATTTACTGACTAGTTTACCTCTAGAGAGTTAGGCTGCAAACTTGTGCAAGAGGTGGAAGTCTCTAGTGGGCGAAGGGAAGGGAGCATTTCAACAACAATTTCCTATCTTGGTCATAGTATTTAACAATTTGGTTATTGTGATAATTTATAGAATTTTTAAAGCAATACTTAGAATGATATAAATAAAACTGGTTATTGTTGTGCATAGACGAGGTCCTCAATGGGTAAGAGTTTGTAGTTGTACTTCTATATACAAAAAAACATGTTTATTATCTAAATGTGCTAGTTAGTAAGAAAAATAAATAGACATATTGTTCGTCTTTTTTGGATTGAGTTACTTAGAATGATATAAATAAAACTGGTTATTGTTGTGCATAGACGAGGTCCTCAATGGGTAAGAGTTTGTAGTTGTACTTCTATATACAAAAAAACATGTTTATTATCTAAATGTGCTAGTTAGTAAGAAAAATAAATAGACATATTGTTCGTCTTTTTTGGATTGAGTTTCTTGGTATATTGGATTTAAAAAAAAAAAAAATATCATTATTTGTCATTATTTAGGTTTATTTACCAATATCATATTCAATTTACAGTTACCGGAAGCAATAAAAATAGCAGGCTCATTATTGTTAGTTTGAATTTCATGGTGTTCCTTATTTATAAGAAAAATTTATTATTCAAGTTACAATCTAACTCTAATGGCGTAGGAATTTCTCTGCTGAGATTGTGATGTATTTAGATAATCAATTTATCACATTCTGGACTATAGGCTCAAAAACACCTAACACCTGATTACTAGAATGATTTAAACCCTATATTTTATAATAACCTGGAATATTACTGAATCTGTATCTAGCGTTTTGTTAGAGTTTTAATTAGAGTAAACATGGAAGAAATTCAATCACTCATTAGTAATAAAACAAGAATTGTCTTGTTTCTTTGAAATTTCTACATTGAGGTCCTTCCTACGTAAAATACGATGCTAGTTGGGTTGGTCGGAATGCAGTTAACCTTTAACTTATCAAGCTCTAAGTTACGTATACTGATTTAATTTTACCTCTAGTAATTATTACTACAACTACCATAGTGATCACTCCTTCTTCCCAATGATTCCAGTAGCTTAATCTTCGGATTGTCGCCAAATCGACAAGGGAGATCGTATGTATGTGTTTGTATTGATTTTTAACATGACCTTAGATACCCTTAATGGAGATCCCATTGCTGCACTCTTTTCTTTCGTTTCAGCGTATCTGCATATATACAGTGAGACCGAGAATTTCTTTCGGTCTAGTGGTTTTTTTTCAACCCTCTTTTTCGACCCCCACAATAGTAACATCGGTAAATTTTTAGGAGAGATGTATTATTCTCGATTGTTTCCTTAACCATGGAAGTATTTGTATAATTTTTATCTTCCAAGCTTCCGTGGTTAAAGTATGTATATTTATGAAGAGTTGGCTCTGCCATCTAAAGAGATGAATGACATCTCCCATTTCCTCGGACGCTTGAATATATTTTATCCATCCTTTTTTTTTTTGTGCAGTAGAACGTTCAGAGGTCTTGTGATTATGATCGTACCTTCCGAGCGACTGATTCGTCTCCAGTTAATCCCAATTCAATAGGAATATCGGGATCTGTAGAAGCTTGATTACCCTCAATGTGGCCTACGCTAAACTTTTTTTTTGTTTTAATTTAGTTACCAGAAAATGGAGGGAGGGGTCACGTGAGTTTGCGCTTGATCTCAAAATGCAAACTCCGTTAAGTGCAAGTTAAAATTAGCTTCCAAAATTGTTAATTCGAAGTAAATAACGTAGATGACAAAATTCCCATTGTATCATCACTACGTGCAATACACAGGTATTACCAGTTTTCTCATTGAAAAGAGAGCGTTGTCTAGATGCAAATGAGTAGTGATGTGTTGAAGTTTTATTATTTTTACATCAAAAGGTGTATATCTATTGGAGATGGGCACAATTAATCACCTTTTAATCCAAAATTCTAATCTGATGGCTATCAATTGAAAAGGCTGGAATATTCTTAGTCGTTAACCTGTTTATTTTTAACACTTACGTAATCATATTAAGAAATTACTGTACCACCATATAATTGCCAAGTTTAACTGATTAACCTTTGGAATTACCACATTTAAGATTAACTTTTGGATTTCCTCAGCTCTATGTGCGTTTCAGTTGTCCATGCATTTCAATTCACCAGAATGTTGTCCGTCCAAATAACTCTTGGCGTTCACCAACCGCAACACCAACCACTTTGCGGCTCTGCTAGTCATAGGTACTCACACGCCGGAAACAATAGTTGTCATTACTTGGCTCCCAGAAAAACTATCCGTGGGGACATGTGTTAGTTTTGGTAGTTATTACTTATTCGAAATCATGGAAGCTTAATAACCCTTGAAATTGAATGTGACATCTCGAGCACTAGATGATAATCGATTCTAAATATAAGATTTTGGTCGATTAATCCTTAATAATTGTTCATGAACTCCATAAACTGTTTCCCTTGGAGTCAGTGGATTATTAAAATTAGAAACTCTATAAGCAATTTAGATTCTTATCCTTTTAAATATAGTTTAACTTTTTACTTGGTATTCCAAAAGTTATAAGACTGTGTGACAATGAGATAGACATTATCTCTCCAGTGAAGGAATGAATCACTTGCAATAATATTTATAATCCAGGAATGACTGTGTGTACATGATGGAATATCATGTTCAGCTACCGAATACAAGGTAGACCTAGTTGAAAACAGGTTATCTAAAGTACAAACTTCCCTTCCCAAAATAACCTTTAAATGAGATAAAAAGTTTCTTATTAAAGATCCTTCTTAAACAATAAGATATTCAAACTTTATTTCATTTAATATTTGGGTAAATTTCCGTTACGAATACGGATAAATCAAAGTAAACATTTTCAAGAATTTATGGAATTAAAGCTAGACCTAAGATAATTCTTAATGAAAATTAATACAAACAATAAATTTTAAACATAAATGTCTCGCATAAATCAATTATGTAACTCTTACATTTAACACTTAATAAATAAGTCAATTATGTAATTTTTACATTAAACACTTAATAAAATGATTGATAGTAATATTCAGGTTAAATTTCTTAGAATCATATTAGGCAAGAAGTGTAAAAGATATATACTATGATATGCATTTTTAAAGGTACGTACAAATGATCTACAATTTAATTGAAAGAAGTATTTGATTATATAATTATTTGATGTGTAAAAATTGACCTATAATTGATTTGTTGGATATCGTAATTATGATTATATAGTTTATTTTTATGCTATTTATAATTATATAGTTTATTTTTATGCTATATTGATAGAAATCAAGTTAATGAAAAATTCTCTCAAGTTATTTCAAAATTTTTACCCTTTAAACTTATAACTCATGTTGATTTGATATTTGGATATACCACACAATAGTTAATTTTAGAAAATTGGTTATTGGTTTAAAAAAAAAAAAATTTACTTCATTGAAACTTGTTATCTTGTGTTGTATACAGAGGGTCCTTACATATGGTATCAGAGCGGGTTCAACTCTGCGACACCAAACCCATTAGACCTTCCACTATTTTATTGAATGGTTAAAGAGGTATCATGGTTAGAGGACATAGGATGAGTATATGTCGGGGATATGTCGAGGTGTGGGAGGAAGAGGTATGCTTCCTTTGAGTAAATCCACACCCGAGGGATCTGATCCACTAGGAGAAGAGAAAAATACTGAGAAAGAGCAAGTTGCAGTAGGAGATGTGGTAGGTATGATGAGATCATTTTAGAGGATGTTTGAGGTGTTGATCAATCACCTTAATCAAGATAAGGGTAGAGAGTCTATGTCCAATGAGGGTATGCAAAATCCTCTTGTAGTTGGTAGTAGTATTTATAGAGAACTCGAGAAGTTCAAATTCCTCAAGTTCTAGGGTGCCATAGATGGTTTAGTGTTTGATGAATGGTTGGAGAATATGATGATGTGATTTACACTACGTGATTACACATCCAACATGAAGGTCCACATGGCGATCTTTCAATTGAAAGGGAGTCCACTTCTTTGGTGGAAGAAACTCTTACCACAACTAAGCATGGGCATTGAGGAAATTTTGTGGGAATTGCTCGAGGAATGATTTTGAGAGAGGTCTTTATCGGATGAATTCATTGAGTGCCATCTTATTGAGTTAAACACCTTACGACAGGGAAGTCATATAGTATCAGAGTATGAGGCCAGGTACATGGAGTTTTGCATATATGCTCCACATCTGAACATTGATAAATTGAAGGTTGAAAATTTTGTATTTGGTCTTAATTTGAACATTCATGCTAAAGTGAGGATTTTGATGCCTCAGACCTTGCACGATACAGTTCAAAAGGATCTTATTGCTAAAGAAGGGTTAAACAATGAGGGTCAAGGTAGGATTTCTTCCAAACATATAAGACATACACTACATTGAGCACAACAACAACAAACACCTCTTAGGAAGACTTATGGGCAACATGATACACCTACATGACCTCTATTTTCTACACCGTGTAGACCAACTACTAGTCAGAGGACTTCATATAGAGAACCACCGCAACAACAACAACATCATCCTTAGTAGCAGAAACAAAAAACACCTTTTTAGTAGAACAGTTCTAGGCCCCAGAACCTTAGACCAACAAATTCTTCTTCTAGAACTAGGAGCACTGGGCCTAAGAATAAATGTTGGACTTGTGGAGAAATGCATTACCAAAGATACTATCCTATTGAGAAAAAAAGAGTTGTGAGATCAACATGACAAATGACAGTGGGATATTTTGGCAAGGCCCATAGGATTCATGCAACAGTTAATAACCATCAGGTCGAGCATCAATCTATAATGCTTGAGACTTCATGTGTGATATATGATCAACAATTTAGTGTTTTGATAGATCCACAAGCTACTCAGTGTTTTATATCTAATGCCACGATTAAAATAATTAAAGTGAAGGTATGTGAACAAGATGATTTTAGATATGTGGAAATGACATCTGTTGCCAAGCAAAAGGTTGGAGGAAAGGTTAATAATTGTAACATTAACTTAGGTAATTTTGTCACAAGTGTAAACCTGTATGTCACAATATTGGGATCTTATAACATTGTGACTGGAATGGACTGGTTAAAATCCCATGATGTGGTACTTGGCTGTAATATGAAATGATTAATTTTGATTGATGATTTGGGACAGAGTAAAGTAATTGTAGAAAGAAACCCAATAATTTCATTGATATTTATTTCTTCCCTACAACTACATAAAAATATGTGCAAAGGATCTAAGTTGTATGCCATATTAGAACTTAACGAAGAGGGGATTATCCAGGTGGATATCAGTGGACACCCACCTTTTCCAACTCGCTCAAAATAATTTTCTGGCAATTTACTATTTTTAGGAGTTTTTAACTTGTGGGGCCATTTTGAGGGCCTAAATGAAGGCTTTTCAGGATCGAGCTTCTCAATGATATCCAAAGGCTTTGATTGATCACCCAAATTGAATCTCCTTGATGATACCTTTCCAACGGGATATCGGGCACCTAAAAAAAAAATCATATGCAAAAGTTACGACCCCGAGAAGTTGATGTACTAACTTACCGAAATGGGGGCCACATGAATTTTGGCGCTTCATCTCTGAGGGTTAGGTTTTTTTATGTATAGGATTTTTGACATTCTTATTTATTGTAAAAATGCCTTGAGAGCCTCATTGTAATAATATTCTTGTGAATGAGTGAAGTCGTCTCATGTCTTCTCAGAGATAAGTCACCAACATTCCAACAAGCTTGTTTTTCACTACATTTTACAGTTTCACCTTATTTCCGTATTGAATAGAAAACCAGTTTTACCATATTTCTATTATTTTGTGTTAAGCATATTTTAATAATATGTATTCATTTCATTCTCCTCATAAAATCTAGATCATTGGTATCAAAGAGCTCTTCTCCTTGTCATCTTAATGAATGTCCCCAATGTGGTGAGGGTACAAAGAATTAGGTCTTGAGATTTCTTCTCTTGAGGACAAAAGCTCTCGCACAACTTTCAGTGAGAAAAAGGAAACAAAATAAACCTCACTATTTATAGTCGTGACCATTGGGAATACTTCAAGGATTCTATTAAGGAACAATACTACCCTGTCGGAAGTTATGGCAACTTGTATACCAAATGGACCACATAGCAGCAAGAAAGAGACCAAGTAGTGCCAGAGTTCAGAAATATCTTCCATACCTTGTGCACCAAGATGGGTATCAAAGATTCAGAGTGACATATGGTGCTCAAGTATCACAGTGCTCTGCATAGATACATCCAAACTGAAATGGAACTTCTGGACATCTCGTCCTTGGGCACGGCCTACCAATATGCCATCAAAATTGAGCAGAAGCTCAAAAAAAATATGCGACAATTTGGGCTTGGGAACCCCTCACATGACTATCATATAACATCATGGCATTCAAATACGAGGTATTGTGTGATGTTTCTCCTCTAGAATTTTGTAATGTTCTATTGGGCCAACCTTATTTATGGAAACATCATGATGTATATGAGTCCAGGCCTCGTAGTGTTATTATTACTTTGAACAGGAAATTGTACAGGATAACCGAGGCAGTCCCTCCTAGTGATATTTCCTAGATCTCTTTCAAGCAATGCAAGAAGGTCATCTCTCAGACCAAGAAATTTTTCTTCTTCGTGATTCGCTCTAAAAGTGAGAAAAATATCGCCGCCACATCTAGAGCCTTTGTGTTCGAACTCTCCACACAACAAAAGCAAGTGGATATTGTCATGGAAGAATACTCAGATATGTTCTCCTCTCCTATCGGGGTACCTCTACACTGCCAGGTCAAGTATCCCATCGATCTAACCCTAGGATCACTACTACCCAATGTTCCAGTCTACTTCCTCTCTTTGTTAGAAAACGAAGATATTAAGTGGCATATCTAATATCTTATCCACAATGGGAACATACGCCTCAACTCATCACCTTATAGGATCCCAATTGTGTTGGTGCAGAAGAAAGACGGGACCTAACGACTCTGCATTGATTATCGGGCCCTGTATAAAATCACAGTCTAAAATCGGTACCTGATTACCAAAATCGACGACCTCCTTGATCAGCTCATGGGGGGAAAATACTTAAGTAATATTGATCTGATGTCTGGCTACCACCAGTCCCAATAGAATAGACAAATGTATGGAAGACCTCCTTCAAGTCAAAAGAAGGTCTTTTTGAATGGCATGAGATGCCCTTTTGTTTGAAAAATGATCCATCAACGTTTATGAGGATGATGGATGATATCATATTAACTTTCACCAATACTTTTGTAGTGGCATATCTCGATGACATCCTCATCTACAACAATACTTGGGTGGAACACTTGCAGCATATTCAACAAGTTCTGCACACCCTGCGACAACACAAACAATATGAAAACTTGGAAAAATGCTCCTTCAGCATGGACAGGGTCCATTACTTAGGCTAAATAGTTGATCAACATGGTGTGCATGTGGAACCAACCAAGATCTAGGTCATCAGTGACTGGCCAGCCCTAACCACACTCATAGAACTTTGAAGCTTCTTCAACCTCACCAATTTCTATCGTAGATTCGTGTTGTAATTCTCTCATATCGCATGGGCCCTCAGCCAAATAACCAGAGGTGGAGGTAGGGGAAAATTTGTGTGGGGCCTGTCCCAAAAATAAGCCAATGATGACTTGAAGAAGCGTTTTTTCTCATCCATAGTTCTTTCATTATTGGACCTGCAACATCCCTTTGAGACCAATATAGATGATTCAGACTATGTTGTCGGTGTCGTTCTCACTCAACACTCCCCCCCGGTGGCATATCATAGTGAGACACTATGAGATGTTGTCCATAAGTACCCTAATTACAAAAACAAAATTGACTCGATTATGTAATCCTGTTTCCAGTGGAGATATTACATTCTTAGGAAGGATAAAGTCATCCACACTAATCACAAGGAACTACAGTTCATGCGGACCCATGGAAAATTGTAGAATGAATTCCATCAGAAGTGGTCCACATACTTACATCAGTTCCACCTCAAAATTAAGTATAAAACAGGAAGTACCAACCGAGTTTTTGATTGCTTCAGTCGACCTCCATTTGTAACACTGACCACGGTGCTAGACTCTTGTGGCCAGGAGACCTCCAGATGGCCCCACCTCTATGAGATAGATTCAGACTTCTCCATCACCTACCAAATGTTGTGTGCCAACTCAGTGGTCGCTAATTTCCATATTCAAGATGTGTTGTTGTGCCATGTGGGACATCTCTCCATTCCATCAAGCAAGCGTGTAAAGATGATTTGGGAATCTCACTACAATAGGGTGGTAGGACACTTTGGCGTCGAAAAGACAGTGGACGTGATGTAGAAACATTTTTACTAGTCGAAACTTCGATAGGATGTCGACAAGTATATCAGGTCATACATCGCATGTGCTATTTCCAAACCGACCACTAGAAACATGGCATGTACACCCCTCTTCCTACTCCTGACAGACCATGGGAATCCATATCAATGGACTACATGTCGGGCCTCCCATCTACCAAGAGGGGAAATCACTATGTTTTTTTGGTTTTTGATAGCTTTTCCAAGATGGAGATTCTATCATCCTACAAGAAGAACATCACAGCAGAAGCCACTACCAAGCTCTTCTTTGAACTATTATGGATAGATTTTGGGATCCCACAAACCATTATCTCAGACCATGACAGTCAGTTCCTTAGCACATTCTGGTTGATCCTCTAGTCACTACTAGATACCAAGCTCACCAAATCCACTACCTTTCACCCCGAGACAGATGGCCAAACTGAGGTTGTCAATCAGATGATCATACATATCCTACGCATGTACAATTCAAAAAAAACCTACACATTGGATGAGAGTATTCCCTATGTCCATCATAGCTACAACCGAGCCTTGCATAGCTCAAATTCCCACAACCCCTTTCAGGTGGGGTTTGGATTGAAAACATTGGGCCCCATGGATGTTTCACTACCCCTGGTGACCACCTCGACCGACTCGTCCCCTGCTACACCATAAGATGACAAAACCACCCAATTCATTGACCAGATCCAACGCATCTACCAATAGGTTCAGGATATTCAATAGACGTCTAATGTCAAGTAAAAGCAGTGCCATGAACAACATCGGGTGCCACATAAGTTTCAGGTGGGAGACAAATTTTGGTTGCACTTGCAGAAAGAACGCCTTATAGGTCCCCATCAGAAGCTTCTCCCACTCCTTTATGGGGCGTACACCATCACCAAGGTTATGGGTGAGAATTATTTTGAGCTCAACATTCCCCCTTTCCCTAGCCTGCACCCAGTATTCAACGTGGCTCTCCTTCCGCCATATTTCCCATCATTATGGGACACCTCATATATAGAAGACCAACTAAAACCAACATATCTCAACCTTAAATCCATCTTTATCAAGTCGTCAAAGCATGGCAGATCTTGCCCCAAGGCAAGTGGCTCACCCGGGGCCAAATTTAGTATAGATTTCCTCATCTAATGGCGGAAATCAGTTCAATGTATACCATTGATTCCTAAGAAGGGAGGATTGAGCTAGGTGGATATCAGTGGCCACCCACCTTTTCCAACTCGGTCAAAATAGTTTTCTGACAATTTTGGCAATTTACTATTTTTAGCAATTTTTAACTTTTGAGGCCATTTTGAGGGCCTAAATGAAGGTTTTTCAGGATCGAGCTTCTCAATGATATCAAAAGGCTATGATTGAGCCACCAAAATTAATCTCCTAGATGATACCTTTCCCAGGGGTTATCGTGCACCTAAAATGGAGATCGTATGCAAAAGTTACAACCCCATAAAGTTGATGTACTAACTTACCCAAACGGTGCCCACATGAATTTTGGAACTTCATCTCCCAGGGTTAAGTTTTTTTATGTCTAGGGTTTTTGAAATTCCTGTTTATTGTAAAAAGGCCTTCAGAGCCTCATTGTAATCAGCTTCTTCTGAATGAGTGCATCCATCACATCTATTATCAGAGATAAGCCACCACCATTCTAGAAAGTTTGTTTTCCACTGCATTTACATTTTTAGTATATTTCCTTATTGAATAGAAAAATATTTTTATTGTATCTATGTTATTCTATGTTAAGCATATTTAAATAATCTATATTCATTCTGTTCTGCTCATAAAATCTAGATTATGGGGGACACAAAAGGATTAGAAAATCTTCTTGTAGTGTTAGGTTCACTGACATTTTTCCTAAAGAAATATCAGGTTTACGATCGTAAAGAGAATTAGAATTCACTATATATCTAAATCCCATAACAAAATTGATTGCTAGAACACCTTATCAGATGTCAACAACTAAATTGCAAGAGTTGAAAATGCAATTGAAAGAGTTATTACACTTGAGACTTATATGTCCAAGTGTATAACCATGGGGCATACCAGTAATTTTTGTAAGAAATAAGGATGGATCGTGTAGGTTTTGCATTGACTATTGACAGCTAAACATATCCATGATCAAGAATAAATACCCATTATCAATAATTGATGATTTATTTGATCAAATGAAGTGAGCGATGATTTTTTTGAAGATTGACTTGGGATCAGGATATCATCAGTTACAAATCAAAGAGGAAGATATCCCTAAGACCACATTTAAAACGAGATTCAGACACTATGAGTTTATTTTTTTACCATTTGGATTGAGAAATGCCTTGGGCGTATTCATGAGTTTAATGAATGGAGTATTCCGTGAATACTTGGACAAGTTTGTATAGGTATTTATTGATGATATATTAATCTACTATCAAAAAAAGGAAGAACATGACGAATAATTGAGATTAGTTTTAGAGTGTTTAAGAGATAGCAAGTTGTACGAGAAGCTATCAAAATGTTCATCTTATTAGACGAAGATACATTATTTGGTGAATCTTATATCTAGAGAAGGTATCGATGTGGATCGAGTGAATGTTGAGGCTATCAGGGGATGGCCAGCACCTTGAATGTATAAAAAGTATGTATTTTTATGAGTTTAGCAAGTTATTATTAACGCTTTTTGAAGTATTTTCAAAGATAGCAAATCCCAACACAAAATTGCAGAAGAAAAATAAGAAATTCATATGGTCATAGAAATGCGCAGAAGCAGTTTAGAAGCTTAAGGAACTATTAACGACAACACCGATACTACAAGTTCTTGATATGGACAAGGAATTCTTGGTATGCATGGGTGTATCCAAGAAAGGTTTAGGTTGAGTATTAATGCAATATGGTCGAGTGATCACCTACATTTCAAGAAAACTAGGAAAGAATGGAGAGAATTATGCAACACACGATTTGGAGTTATTAGCGATTGTATATGCATTATCAGTTTAGAGACATTATCTTATTAGATGAAAATTCAAAATGGAAATTGGTCATAGTGGATTGCAAAACATTTTTACTCAGAGTAACTTGAACACATGACAAAGGAGTTGACTAGAATTGTTAATTGAGTATTAATTTGAGATCACTTACATTAAGGGGGCCATTGATAGATTATTAGATGCATTGAGTCAAAGACCACACATATTCTTAGTAATACTCGTTAAGACGAATCTTCAAGAAAGGGTTTTATCTTTTCAGATTGACAATGATTGGTACAAGGAAGTTAAAGAAAATATCAGACAAAATACACCGATGGTACCAAGGTATTAAGGTTATTATTTTGACAACGACAAATTGTTGAGGTATAACGACGTAATTTATGTATCACCTAATGACGATTTCAGAAATTTGATTTTAAACAAAGGTCATAGAGAAGTGTATATGGCTCATCCTAGAGTCACAAGGATGAAAGAAACCCTTAAACCTTTATTATTTTGGAAATGAATGAAGACAAATATAGTTAATTAAGTGGCGAGATGTCTTAAATGTCAGCAAGTGAAGGATGAACAAAGACATCTAGTAGGATATATACAATCACATGAGATCATTGAATCAAATTGCGAAGTCATTTTGATGGATTTCATTGTTGGATTTCCACTCATGTCAAAGAGACACGATTCTATTTTTTTTGTCATTGATACTTTAACGAAGAGTGCACACTTTATTCCAGTCCTACGAAGTGTTAGGTGCCAGACATAGCTAGAGTTTTTGTTAGTGATATTGTGAGATTGTAGGGTGTACCAAGAAAGATCATATCTAATCAAGTATCAATGTTCACTAGACAATTTTGGACTAGTTTTCAAGAGGATTTGGGAATGTAGCTTAATTTTAGTACAACATATCACCCTGAAACAGATGGAAAAAATGAACTTCATATTTTAGAGTATGTCCTTCGAATGTATGTGATGGATCAACAAAAATGATGTAAAAAGTTATTACCGTTGGTATAATTCATGTACAATAACAGTTATTAGAGTATGATAAAGATGGAACCTTTTGAGTTTATATATGGATGATCATGTATGATACCTTTGAGTTGAGACTGAATAGAGAAAAGGGTCTAGGTGGGAGAAAAAGTGATCCAAGAGATGGAATATTACATGCAATCCAGAAGGAAAATGATTAAAGAAGTGCACTACTGAAAAAATCATTATGCATATGCACATCATTTAGACCGCAGTTATGATATTGGTTATAAAGTACTTTTGTGGGTGAAACCGCATAGGAATTCAATTAAGTTTGGAAAGGGTGCTAAACTCTCTCCAAGATTTGTGGGACATTTCAAATTTGTGGAAAAGAAAGGACTCATGGCCTATCGACTAGCCTTTCGTGATTCTTTGAGGCGTATGCATGATGTGTTTCATGTATTTTTTTTTCAATATTATATTTCAGATCCGTCACATGTTATTGACTTGATTTATTTACAGGTGTTGGATGAGGGTGCTCTCATAGCAGATATAATACACATATTGGACCATCGCAATCGACAACTACAGCATCGAATAGTCGATTAGGTCAAGCTTTGGTGGGACGATTATAGTCCACACTCTGCTACTTGGGAGGATGCATATGAAATGCATCAGTATTTTCCTTGTTTATTTTTATAATTTGATATATATATTAGCATCAAATACATTTAATTCTTTCATTGATAGATTGTAAAAACTTCAGGACAAAGTTTTAAATAAGAGGGGGTGTATGTAACATCCACTTCTACTGATCACATTTTATACACTCACTTATTCTTTGAGGACACTTGCGATAAAGTGATCCAGACAAAAACCGGTACATTATGATTATGTTTGATCTATGAATTATGTCGTGTAGAGTATTGAGATTTAAATGTTACTTCTAGATGTATATATTGATAGGCATTATGATGAGGTTTCCTGAGTGTGCAGGAAACATGACAAGTTAAGGATGTTGATGGCTCCATAGACTTCGTTGGACTCCAGATTGATTCAGGGACTGGACTTGTATTTTCATTTGTACGCACATATCATTGATGATTTCAGTATGGATTTTATGTATATGGATTATTGACATTTTCCTTGTCAGTGGATGTAGGCATGGAGACTCTTTCTAATATGAACCACATATCGAGTAAAGGGGTCATACAAAGAAACCGAAAAGATGAGGGAGAGGTGTGGCAATGTACCTGTCATAGTCAACTATCACTCTAAATGTGACTTGAACGAAAGGTTAATGATTACCTTGTTATGAGATGGTCCATAATGACACGAGGGAAGACTGAGACAACCACTCATGAAGAATTTTGAGGGACACATAATAAGGTGAAATTCTTATTTCTTAGATAAGCCCTTAGTCTCTCACAAGTTTGACCAGTGGAGTGTTGACTCTAAGTGTCTGACAAACTTCCAAACTAGTCAATGGTGAGTTGTACCCTTGGAGCACGTAAGTGAATCTTGAAGGGCACATCACATAAACAAAATTGTGAGTCAATAAAAATCTAGAAGTCTTAGAAAATAAAATAAAAATTCTTATACCTTGTTAGAAAAGACCATACAAATAATTATTAAATCAGAAACTAGAAAACTAAAAAAGAGTCTAACTCTAAGATGTTTGACTAAATAAAACATTAAATTGGAATAAGGGAAGTTAGACTTAATAAATTTAGTAAAAGGAGAATAAGAATCAAAGTTAGGTATGTGCACATGTGTGCATTAAAATAATAAAAGGAATTATTAATTAAAAGGAAATAAATTCATGAGAGAATAGTTGATCAACATAGATTTAGTATTCTAAGTCAATCAACCAATAAATCCTAACTAAAAGAAGACTCCTTCAAACTCAAAGTGAAATTTAGTTAAGTGGCACAATAAATGAGAAATTGGGGAACTAAGAGACAACTAAGAGGACAAATAGGAACAAATTGGGGAGTGTGAGGGAAAATGTTTAATCAATTAAAATAAAACTAGATTTAACATGTGCAACTTGGGGATATTGTGACATGTGTTGTGCTGGAATACTACTTAGTTTAATTATTTAAAAATTGTTTGTTTGTGCATGAGAGGACATTTTTCAATGGAAATTTTCCTATAAAAGAATTGGTGAGCAAGAGAGAAGGGAACCTATTATTGGATGAATGTTATGTTGTTGAAATTTTTACTAACTAGTTGACTTGTGGAGAGTTGGGATGCAAAATTGTGCAAGAGGTGGAAGTCTATCCTTGTGAGAGAAAGTTTGTGCTATTGAGATATGGTTTTTGTGTGTGGCCCCTTTGCAACTCGGGGGCATAAGGGGGAAGAAGAGTACCCCTAGTGTTGGTTTGAAGGTACCGATGAAGTCATTTAATTAACGAGTAAAGGGAAGAGAGAATTTCACCAGTTGACGAAGCAATCATCATCAACAACAATTTCTTGTCTTGGTCACAATGTTTAACAATTCGGTTATTGTAATAATTTACAAAAAATTTAAAGAAATACATTCATTTCAGAAGACTAATATAAATAAACAAGGTTATTGTTAGGCATGGGCGAGTTCCTGAATGGGTAAAATTCTGTAGTTGTAGTTCTGTATACAAAAAGAGTATTTATTATCTAAATGTGGTAGCTAGTAAAATAAATAAATTGATATATTGTTATTTTTTTTATGAATTGATTTGGATTGATTTTTTTGGTATATTCATTTTTATTTTTTTTAAATCATTATGTGTCATTTGTTACATTGATTTACCAATAGCATATTCAATTTACAATTATTGAAAGGAATAAAAATACCATGTTCATTATTGTTACTTTAAATTTCATGTAAATTGGAGTCTAACTCTAATGGCATAATAATTTCTATATTTAGATTGTGATGTATTTAGATGATCAATTTATCATATTGTGGACTATAGGCTCAAAAATATGTGATTAGTAGAATGTTTTAAATCCTATATTTTATTGGATAAGATTGGAGACAAAAAAAAGTTTTAAATATCCTCAATTTTGAATAATATATATTTAAAAAACATATTGTACATCCTATATGTCTATATATACCTATATCTATAGTGGTACAAATGACTTCAAATTGGACATTAATGTTAATGTGTGTAGGGAATTCTAAGAGTTAGTGGTTTTCAACTTCAACATTTTTAAGACGCTCTGAGCTGAGCGTTTAGGGTTTTGCAACTGCTCTGAGCCGCGTTGTTCCAATAGCTACCCCGCTGGGTCTCATGTATCACAAGGAGGGAGGGCCAACAGGCACCTCCTACAACTAAGCCATGAAGAACGAAAATGTTGCAGAGGGTACGAAACGACCGACCTTTGAGTCGCCACCAGATCTACGCTCAAAATTATTAGAGGAAGGAACATTCAAGGCTCAAGAGATGGACATCGATCCAGAGAAAGAGACTCTCCCATCCACCGCGTCAGCTCCATGGATGTCAGGTAAATGTATTCCACAAGTGCCACAAGCCCCAAAATATGTTATCAGCTCACCACGCATAGAAGAGCAAAAGAAATATATGAAAGAATATGCCCTGGTGGGAAAATTCCTGGGGCTCTAGCCTTCCGAGCATGATCTGATCAAATGGATACAATATTGGTGGAAGCCAAAAGGTCACTATGAGCTACAATTGGGATCTAAGGGGTTTTTCACAATCATCCTCCATAACCTTGAGGATCACAACCACATCTTTGATAGGGGGGCGTACTTCTTTAACTCGGAGAGTCTTTTCTTACGATTCTGGACAGAGAAGTTCAGCCCTGAAAAGGAGGACTTTGCACATGCACCTGTATGGATCAGATTATACTCTCTTTCCCATGAATTCTGGCTAGAGTAGGTCCTGGCTGGCATAGGAAACACCATCGGCATCTACGTTAAGTTTTCTAGAGCCACCAGGCACATGCACTATACCTCTTATGCACGAATCTGTGTGTACCTGAACATAGCCAAACTGCTCCCAGGATCCATCATATTGGAATATCATGACAAGGACTAGACCCAAACCATCGACTACGAACACATTCTGTTCTGATGTCGGAAATGCCACGAACACGGCCATCTTTTCAGAGAATTCCCTCTCAATATTGTTCACAAAGAAGGGAACCTAGAAAGTGGCAAAGACAAGGATGGCTTCACTCAACCAACAGGGAAAAGAAGACAAGGAGGAAGAAAGTAACCAACCCAAGTAAGTAAAGATCCCTCAACTAGTAATAAATTTGCCATTTTACAAGATCAACCAGAGAACCCTGCAACCCATACACAACCCACTGAACCACTTCTGGATAATGGCCCCCAAGATGCCAGACAAGTGGAGGTACGATCCCCATAGGGTAAAGAGTTAGATCTCACCCCCCTAAACATGGCTCAGGATCTGCAGGACTTTCTGGAGACAGAGGACGGGATGTAGAAATGGAGATGGAGGAGCAAGATCTAGCCGGGGTAGATTTGGAGCACCTCGAGCACGCCTATAGGCAGCTAAAACTATACACCATACCTAGCAGTCAACTACGAAAGGTGCACAAGGTCTTCCTAAACTCCTCAGCTGGGTCCTCCATAAGAGCTAGCCAAGGGCTGGGAATACAGAGTAGTCAGTCAAAAAACCCAAGTAAATCTCAGAAAGACGAAAAGAAAAGAGGGAGGAAATCTACCAACAAGCTTATACAACAAATAAGCCACTTCATGGTAAACTCAGGGAAAATCCACCTGATCTCGGACAGCTTCCCTCCTCTCCCCACCCCCCCATCATCATGAAGATCATCTCATGGAATATCAAAGGCCTCAATGGACGTAGCAAGCAAATTATGCTACGGGATCTGATTTTGGAGGAAAAGCCTGATATAGTACTTCTACAGGAAACAAAATGCACCTCAGAAGATGTCGACAAACTACTTCCCTATTGTTGGAAGCAAGGGGAAGCAGTCTCAACAGTGGCCATAGGTACAGCTGGAGGACTGGCTATCCTCTGGAACACCAACTCAGTGCTGCTGGAAAAATTTATTGCCACTAGATGGTCCATTACATTAGATTATAGGCTTATTGGCTCAAACAAGCCAGGACACTTGACCAATGTCTATGGCCCGACCAACCTAAGGGAGAAGCATGCCTTCCTCAGGAATCTGAACTACTTATCCAATCTAATTTAGCATAATAGATGGATTATCGGAGGGGATTTCAATATCATTCGTAGCCTCGAGGAAAAAAAAGGTAGATCAAGATGATTGGATCAAGAAACCAATGACTTCAACAGCCTCATAGACAACCTTCACCTCATCGACTTAGAGACTATCAATGGCATTCAAACCTGGACAAATACAAGAACTGAAATACACCAAATTGCTTGCAAACTAGACCGGTTCCTCATCTCTGTCTCCCTTATGTTGGAAGGCACAACTCTGGAAGCTAACATCCTGAATTTCTCTGGTTCGGATCATTGGCCTATTCAGCTATGGTTGGATGTGCCAGCCATGCCGGGAAAGAAACCCTTCAGGTTTGAACAGTTCTGGCTCGGCTATCCCGATTTCCAGGCAAAAATACAAGATTGGTTGAGGGAGGCAGAGGTCTCTCACGGCTTAAAAATGTACAGATTTCAACAGAAGTTAAAAAACCTCAAACAACTTCTCAAGATTTGGAATAAGAAAACCTTTGGCAACATATTTGATTCCCAGAGGCAGCTATCAGAATGAATGGGCAAGATTCAAAACCAGATCAGAAAACAGGGGCTAACGAATGAGCTAAAAGCCTAGGAAGAAATAGTAAATCAACAACTAGAAGCCAAGAAAAGACAGGAAGAGATTCTATGGAAATAGAAATTGCACATCCAATGGCTCAAGGAGGGGGTACGCAATACCAAATTCTTTCATAGGACTATCATCCATAGAAGGCACTCTAATAAGATCACACGTCTCATCTCTGCAGCCGGGGAGACCATTCACTCCCACGAAGACATGGAGTCGACCTTGATTGACTACTATCAAGATCTCCTCACAGAACCTCTCCTGGATAGACATGCGGCCATTACTAAGGTCACGCAGCACGTGCCCTCCCTCGTTACCCAGGAGAAAAACTCAGCCATGCTCTGGCCCATTACAATCGAGGAAGTGGATCAAGTGCTTCAGGACACCCCCAAATGCAAGTCTCCTGGACCTGATGGCTTCACCAGCGATTTCTTCCACCATTGTTGGTCGATGATCAGGGTAGAGGTTTGGGAAATTATTGAAGACTCCAGAGCCACTGG